>JAJUPC010000609.1:0-166987 GCA_023614405.1 Avena insularis | reverse complement strand
CGAAAGTTTCTTTATTCTGATTTGATGATTACAAATGTGACTATGTTAGGGTTGAGGCAATTGAACATATAGTTGATGAAATACCTACGATGGCCAAAGCAGTTGGACAAAGCAAAAAGCTGTTCTATTTTATACGCCTGACTCATTGATCTGGAACACTGATTCAAGGGTTGGATATGTGGCCTCGGTAATTTTCAGGATGAATGTCGAGGATGATTAAAATTTGCCTTTTACAAAGGCAAGTAATGCCTATACTTACTAAGTTAGAAGTGTTTAACGATGGAGGATGGTGCTAATGCACAAGGGAGAGCTGCCGAGATGGTAATGCACAAAAGTTATGAAAAGCTTTGTTGATTGGAATTCAGTTGAGATACATGGCCAGGGCCTGATTTGGTCGTGCACCAATAGATGACATTGAAATGAAAGCTTTTGGCATTCCTATAGATAGCGAGAGATTAAGGAGACAAGAAGAAGGGGATGAAGAAGGCTGCAAATGATGGTGACAACCATTTAAGAGATGAAGATGCGGATATAGATATAGATATAGAGTTGTTGGAAAATGTTTAGGTTCATGTAGATGATGCACATGATGATGAGCTAGTAACAGTTTATGACAAAGGGACCCGATTATTGAAGTTGGGAGATTGTTTCCAAGCATGGATGAATTGGGGATGTGTTTGGGACATATGCGGTCAAGCACGTGAGTTTGCTACCAAGACTATGGATTGATAAAAAGTTCTATGCAAAATGCATAGGTTATGATAGTGGTGCCAAGCCTTGCAAGTGGTACATAACGCTGACGCCAACCTGATGGAAGGACAATAAGAGTGAATCAAATTCAAACCTCATACTTGCATTACAAGTTCTCAACTAGTTACAAAGATGACATCACAATTATGGGTTTGCGAGAAAAGATCAAGCCCATTTAGACACAACACCAAACAACCTTTGCAAAGACTGAAAATAGACTTGGAAAAGCAGTACCCCATTAAGCTGAATTATACTACAGCGTGGAAGGCAAAAGCAAAGGCAATGAAAGAGCTATATGGTGATTGGGCAAATACCTTTGAATGCTTTATAACTAAGCGAAGTAGAAGAGGTCACTGGCGGTGTTGTGGAGATGAATCTTTGAGGTAACCGGTGATGGGAAAGTCTTCTTCTCTAAATTCTTCATGGCTTTAAAGCCTTGCATCGATGGCCTCAAAAGCGAGGTCTTTTTTTTTTAGTCCATATTTGAGTATAGACTCATCTTTCTTATTTGGAAAGTGGAATGGTCGACTAGCGACATGCAATGCTTTAGATGGACACAATTGGATGTTCCACAGCAGCTATTGGCATGTTTCGATGCGAGGCAGAGGCATCATGGACATGGTTCATGATGCGAGTTGAAAAAATGCATAGGGCGAGTCTCTCCATTGGCGGTCTTTTTACGGATGCATGTAAAGGTTTAGCAAATGAAGTGAAGATTGTTTTCCCTCATCTGGCAGAAGTGCTTGACCATATGTGGATGAATTTGATCAAAAATTCAGAGGAGATGATTTTGGGCGCATGTGGCGGCGGCAAGATCTTACACCGAGACACATTCATATCACCTTGAGAAGATTAAGCGGCATGCTCACGAGGAGGATAGGGTCAAGTTTTGTACATGGTTTGAAACCTACCATTCTCTTTTATAGTGCAGATGCGGTTTTAACAACGCCATCAAATGTGATCATATCAACAATAATTTGGCGAAAGTTTCAACAACAAAGTGAAGGAGTTAAAGACTTGCTGTCCATGACATGGTTGACGAGATCGGGATCATGATCATGAGGTTGTGAGAATTGAGGAGAAGTCTTGGTGATGTTCTTCAGGAGATAAGCTTTACGATGTTGTGCGGCAATTGGTCAGGAGCAAAATCTTGCACATCTGCGTGTTGAAATCCTCATTGTGGGGTCTGAAGTCCAGAGATACAAAAGGCTGGCGGGGAGGCATGTTGTTGACACTCAATTGCATGAATGCACATGCCTTGAGTGGCAACACTGAAACCTTGTGAGCATGCCATACTTTCTTGGCCTCGAACACAAGCTAAATATGCACCCATATTTGCATGAGTATTATTCTGTAGCAAAATTCAAGGCTGCATATGAACACCAATTCCAGCACTTACAGATCAGTCTCGGTGCTTTGAAGTGGACATTAGTTCTCCTTGTGTCCTCCTTTGATGAAAAGAAAATTGGCGGGCCCAAGCGAGTAGATTCAGGCTTGGTTTGAGAAAGGTGGGAGCAGCAAGAGAGAAGGGAAGAAAGATGAAAAGAAAGATGCCAAGCCAAAAAGGGCCCAAAAGGTAACAAGAATAGATGCAAACTCTATGAAGAACTTGGAAACCGAGCTGGCTCTCTGATCTGAATCTTCTTTGAAAAGCCAAAGTATGTTCATCAAAATCTATCCATTTCTTGTTGATGATTTTTCTCCCCTAACTAACGCTTGTTTCAGGAGGCGTGGAGAAAAGGCCCACCTCTTGTTGACGAATCTTTGGCAGTGAAAGGGCAGAATCAATGGCCAAAGAAAGAAGAACTAACTTGGATCATGTTTGGTCTTTCTTTGAGGTGCAATTTGAACTTGTTTTGGAGGATGATGTGCAAGCTGTTGAGGCTTTAGGGCACACCGTTTCTGATTTGGAAGCTCTGGATTGCAAAATGAGGGGCAAAATGAGCACATTGTTGAGGCTCTAGTGCAAAATGAGCACATTGTTGAGGCTACGGTGCCAAATGAACTGTTGTTGAGGCTCACAGTGCAAACTGACCATGTTGTTGAGGCTACGGTGCAAGTGACCATGTTGATGAGGCTCTGGATCATGATCATGAGGTTGTTGAGGAGGTGCAGGAGGTGAAGGAGACTCTTGGGCGTCTTTGTGGGGAGGCTAGATGGTAATGGTAAGAAAAGAGCATAAACCTGTTGTGTGGTGTGAAACTTGTGAAGGAGAAGAAAAGCGAGGGTAAGAAGAGCCAAAGAAATAGACTTTCAATTTGGCACTTGTTGTGTAAACATTTGTTATTGTAATAATTTGGCACTTGTTGTTGTAAACATTTGTTATTATAATAATTTGTCACTTGTTGATAATTTGGACAAAATTCAAATATGATGGTAAATTTGAATTTCAACAAATGTAACTATGTCCTTTTCTATGTTTGTATGATCTTCAACGTTTTCTCATATGTACAATACAACTCATCCTCACCCTGATCCCTTTTGTGAAGTACAACTCACCCTCACCCAAAATAGGGTGAAATGGGCTCCAAGCTATGGTAAACCACCCATTTCTAAGCAAGTTTTGACCATTTCTAAAACCAAGTTTGATATTTTCCCTCGGAACTATGTCACATAACATGACACCATGCGAAGGTTTTTTATTTTTTTGTTTTTTTTTGAATTAGTTATGCATATTTGAATGTCTAGTCAAACTTGAAGGGTTTTCATAAATATTCTTAGATAGGGCTAAGGCTCACAAAACTAGCATTGGATCTCTGATGAAATAGCATGTTTTGAACCTAAAAATGATTTTTACAAAAAATCATCAGCATGAAATCATGTACCTGTAGTTCATATCTTACCCACTTCCAGCCGATTCGGCGAGATTTATCTTTTCACGAGGGGATGGAATAAAGGTTTGAGATACTCAAGTTGTGAAATTGCACATGCTAGGTGGTCTAGTATTTTTGAAAAATAGGATGTTACCATTTGAAACTTCAATTTGGTGGTTGCTTCACAAATCCCCCTCTTTTGGCACTTCGAGAAAATAGAAAATGGATTTTTATGGAGTCAAAAAGGAAAACTTTAATAACTACAACATTGTTAGTCATCCATTATAGACATGCATGCCAAATATGGGCACATTATCATCAACTATACCTTGATTCTAGCCATATCATTGGTCATTTGACGGCTTGAGAAAACCTCGGAGGAGATGGGTCATTTTTGTGAAGGGTTTTTGAAATATGATCGATAGACCAAGTTTGATATTTTTCCTCACAACTATGTCACATAACATGACACCATCGAAGGTTTTGTATTTTTTGATTTTTTAATTAGTTATGCACATTTGAATATGCAATTGAAACTTGTGAAACCCGTTGTTGCATCCTAAACACCGCTAACCCTAAGGCCGAATGAGGAGCGTAGATCTAACCCTAAGCGCGACATTGTGGCGTCCGTCGCGTCTTCTAGAAGGATTCCGCTGGTGGCTCTAAGCGTCCAGTGGAAGGGCTGTTCTGCAACTTTGATTGGTTGGCGTCTCTTAGAAGGATTTCGTGGCTAGCTTTTGGCGATCCGTGGGATGGATGATTACGGAATCTGATTGGCTTCATCGTTTTCGTGCAACAGCGTGGCATCTGGCGTGGCACCTCCATTGACCGTTGGACGGCGTGGCATGCGAGGCCGGGGCGAGACGGGCTGCACCATGCATCTGTTGCCCTAAGCGTGTGATCTAGCTATTTTACGTTACAGCTTGACGCTGCGTATTTACTCTCTTAAATGCGCATTAAATAAGGTATGCGTGTATCAACTTTCTTCAGTCAAACTTACTCCCCTCAGGTTCATTGTAATAAATGAGACTTTGCATGATACCACATCTATGTTATTTTGCACTATGGAGTAGTAACTTAGACTATTAACATATGCATGATATCACCTCTAAGTTACTCCCACATACTCCCTCAAATCATAAAATAAATTGAAGAGACCATTGCTAAATATTATTGGACTTGATTTTATGAAGCAATTTTTCTACTTTAAAGTGCATTGGAAAGGTAAAAGTACATTTTTTGTGAACAAATTTTAAAATAGCGTACACTTATTTGTGGACGGAGGAGTATGCATGTCACTATGACCAGCCTAAGAAAAATATCAAAATCTAAAATATGTAATAAATATTGACCAATAGCGTACACTCCATTGGCCGTTGGACGGCGTGGCATGCGAGGCGTTAGTAGGCGGGCTACCATGCATGCAGCTGTCCCTAAGCGTCGTTGTCTAGCTATTTTGCAACAAGCGCTGCCCCATTAAATAAGTGTCGTCGAACAACTTTTCAGATCAAACTTACTCCCATCTGGTTCATCGCCATACAAAAAGTCAATATTTATAAATCTAAAATATCAACTTTGACTACCTTGGTACTAGATTTCTTGGTTCATGCCCCATTAAATAAGTGTAAGCGAGCGAGTTTGTTGCATGCGGTGTGTAAAGCGAGCAGTAACTTGGTACTAGATTCCTGCATTTATGCGAAGTAAATCAAGGCCAAATTATATTTTCCTTTTATTTTCACTACCAATGAACAACTACCTTGAATGTTTTTCTCTCTTTCGCATTAATGCATGCATGCATGCAGAGGCGGCGGTCTTGGGGGTTGCGTCGCATCTTAGCTATTTTTCTCTCTTCGTATTGATCCGTCCACTTGCCCACATAGCATGGCCTTGCAGCGTCTGCACTGTAGCGATGCTGGAGTCCCACGCCGCCCTTCATGCCCCGCCCTCAATAATTAGGCATATCGCCTTTGCCTCCTCATCTCATCTTGCCCCTCATCTTCAACCGAGCCGTCCCTTTGCCTCCTCCCAGCCCCAAACACTCCAGCGACCATGGCGACCTCCCCTCCACTTCCTTGAGCACCAAAGTAGCGGCGAGGACAACCACCGGACCACAGCAGTGGTGGGAGGAGGCCTTGACACGCCCCAAGCGTGGCAAGAAAAAGTCCCGCCACTTACAGGGTGGCAGGGCCCATCGTCTCAACCTAGTCCCCATCCTCCACTGGCGGCGACCTCCCTTCCGAAGCGTCTTGGGCTAAGAGCCCTGAAGGAGGAGGCAAGCAGGAGGATGCTACAGCTAGGTGGGAGGAGAAGCAGGCAGCGCCTTGAAGAAAAGCGCCTTGAGCAGGAGACGAGGGCTGACAGGAGGCCAATCGTGGGCCTTCCGGGAGGTAAGCGGGAGCACTGGGAGAGGCGGGCGGCGTGGAATGCGATGTGACTGCAACACCGCCTCCACCCGATGGAGTAGGGTAGCTAGGGTTGGGGTTTAAGGGCTAACCCGGGGTTTAGCAGGCGCCTATTCCTTCTATATTATTGTACTTTTTCTTTTTATTGTAATGTTATCCCAATGTTATCGATCCGGCTATCTAATATAAGTAATGTTATCCCAATATTATCTATCCCTTGTTTTATTGTAATCTGTTTTATTGTATTATCATTTGTCAAAACACCCAAAACAACAAGTGTATAAAACAAAAGACACAAAACAAGTTCTAAGTATAATACTAGTGCAATATTTATAAATGAGTGAAATTAGAAAAGCTCAAAGCGAAGAATAAGTTAACGTAATGATGGTTGATTATTTTCAAACAACACATGGTTCATTTTCAAACAAGACATTTACATATTTACATAAGTTAAAGGGCGCCCAAGTTATGTTAGTTAAATGGATGTCCTTGGACTTTATTTATATATTTACTTTAAAAAAAAAGATTGCGACCTGAGCACGGTATTTGCAGATCCATAGCGTCCCTATTTAGATTGTAGCGTGAGTATCATTTTTTGCCCAATCAACATATAGTTACTATTGCACTGAATCGTCCATTTGGCCTGACTAAGTTCTATTTGGGCTGGCCTTTTTCAATTCTCGTCAATTTTTTTACTTTTCAACCCCTCCCCACACACGAGCCCCGCACCTTGATAAAAAGAAACAGCGTGGCCCGAAGGAACGATTTCAAAGCGAGCAGCTCAAAATTAGCCCAAATTTGTGTTGCATTTTATTCAAACCAAAGACATAGACCATTATATACATTACAAAGCATCACTTTCGAACAATTGCGCTGTCTAATGACTAACGATCGGAGATAAACTAATCCGAGAAATTACACAAAAATAAAAAAGCCATCAGTTGTCACCTTCTTCAATTCGATGATTTGCCTTAGCTGTTCATCTTCTTCAGCTCGGCCTTCACTTCCGCATCCACCGTAGTACCGGCGGAAATGGGGTTGCCACATCCCAATTGCTCCACCGGACGGGTTTTCGAGCTCGGGATACTACCTCCACCCTAATTAGATTCGATGTACTCATCAAGCCACTTTGAAAATGCCCACATTTGGCGGTTCCTGAAATCACGAGATGAACCCTAAATCCCAAATTCGATGAAATGCATGAAATTTGAAAAGCGAAATTGGCGCTCGGAACACTCATATCTCACCTTTCCCGGCTCGGGCTTGCTCTCACACTTCACAAATTCCCGACCAATGTTGCCGTTCTTGTCGGTGGATGTGACAAGGCGCTTGAGGCGGTATAGAGGCAATCGGGCACCTCCTCGCCGGCACCGCACCATACCGAGGCCATGGCGGTGGGAGAAGCGAGCTTCGACATCCGCCGGCGTTGCCGCAATTGCTCATGGGAGAAGAAAAGCGGAAGGGATGAGATGCGGTGGCGGGAGTGCTTTCGGGTGCGAGGAGATCGGGGCCAGCGGCTCTCTTCAACCATAGGGTGGGTCCCACGATAGAGGTGGACATCGGTGAGTTCAGCCGTGGCGTGGAAGGCTGTGGGTCCCTCTGTGCTCAGCTGATTGAATTCGTTGACGGTCTCGTGGGGTTAAGAAGAATTGTGCATACGGGAGCTATTTAATAGCCTCACAGCACCTGGCATCGCGAGCTATTCTTTCAGCGATGTCGCTTTCCTTCCAATTCCACGTAAATACGTCGCATAGGAGCTATAAGCCTACTAGCTAGAACACTAATTTTGATAAGCAGAGTTTTTTTGAAAACGACATGTATCTGAAAGAAGATCATGTAGACTTTATTTTAGACTGGTGTGAACCCAAATTTATACCAAACTACGTCTATAGGTTGCCATATTCATCTGTCGTGCAAAAGAAGTGCAAGCTAGTAAAATGATATATTTTGAACCCTGTGATATTTAAATACTTTCAGTAATGAAATGCTAATTCTTCAATTATTTGTATTTGCACAGACTTTTGGGGTTGAGTTTACAAGAAAATATCTAAAGAATCCCCTTGATGAACCAATTGATGTCCATGTTTAGCAAATAAAGAGCAAGAAGCCAAATATGGTTACAATGAAGATGAGAGCTGGTGGTTCAAATGCAGTCTTGACAACTAGATGGAAGAAGGTTGTGAGAAGATTTAACTTAAAGCAAGATATCATTGTCATGTTTAGCTTTGATGAAATAGATAATGGAGATATATATATTTTGGTTCAGAAACTTTTTAGAAGCGACCCATTACTACTCGGTATTAATTATGCTCCTTCGATGTATGGACTCCATATTGTATGCACTATCATAATGTAATGGATAAATATGTATGGATTTCATAACTATTAGGTTAATGTTAATTGTTAATATAATGGTCTTCTTTTGGTGATTGCTATAAGTTCTTGAGTTAATCTGTCTATCTGGCCGATAAATCATAATTATGTGTCATGTTAGTTATGATCGAGTTTGAATTAGCATGATATTATTTAAAATGGTCTACACACAATAGAGACGGTTACTTTAGAAGCAGCTTTGAGGCACACTAGTTTTAAATCGGTCTTTGTTAGAATCCGACTCAGGTCGCCTTACTATTTGAGGCGGTCCATAATATAAGTCGTCTTAGGTTGAAGAGTTCTTGCAAGCGGTCAGAAATATTGCGGCGTCTCTAGCTCATAGATGTTAGGCGTTTGCCTTTTACCTTTATGAGATCGCGTATCTTAGAGCGCAAAGAAAAACAGCTCGGTGATGTGCTCTTAGAAGCTATCGCTTGAGCTGGAACGAGAAACCGTCTGAGGCCTATGGGAAATCACGTCTCTAAGTGGCGAGCTTGTACTAGTGATATGGATGATGAATCTCATCAATCTCCATCCACCTTACATGTCCATAGAATTACTCACACATGATGTTGGGGATGAACTCATGGTCGTTGGTGATGATGTCGATGATGATAATGGTGGAGAAGACCTCAAAATCCCACTCTACGGGGTGGAAGCAGGACCAATTTGATTCGAAATGAAGATCGTGGCTCTGGCGTTACATTTCGTGAAAAGCTCTGTTCTTACGGAAAACTAGGTTTGGGGGTATATATGGGGGTATGCCAAAGGTGGCCAAGATGGTGCTTTCGTGACCAAGCGAGCCTGGGTGGCGCCCACCCTTCTTGAACACGCCGCCTGGTCTCTTTTGTGCCTCGTGGCTCCGCAGCTTGATTCCAAAGTTTCAGACTTCATTATTTGGTGAAAAACTTCGTGGTATTTTTCTTGATTTTATTTCATGTGAAAACTGATAGAAAGAAAACTTTTGCTAAAAATATAGCATTAGATTCAGCAGTTTTATCCAAGTATGAAACTTTTGAATCAAATCATCGAGCAAAATACTTGGAAAAGTAGATACATTTGAGATATATCAGCAACCACAAAATGAAAATTTCAAAATGCTACCACCTATTTTCTAAAATACTAGACCAACTTCCATGGACGATGTCCGTATCTCAAACCATTCCGTTCATCCCTAGTAAAAGATAAATTCTTGAATCGATGAAAGTAGGTCATATTTGAACTACAGGTACATTATTTAATACTCATGATTTTTGAAAAACATTTTAGGTCCAAAATATATGCTATTTTATCGGAGATCCAATGCAAGTTTAGCGAGGCTCAACCACTAGATAAAAATATTCATGTTTGTCGTTTTAACCATAGTTTAAAAGCGGACATAAGAAATTCAAAGCGATCAAACAATATAAAACCTTCGTGGTGTGCTTTGAACTTGCTGGACTCGGTGCCCACTCCATTGGGTCATCCACATCGTGTAGTTGTCTCGGTTCTACATGGATGCTGCAGTGTCATCTGCACGGCAAATTATTTAGATGCGCAAAATACTTCTCCGCCGTAAAATCCGTCGCCATGACCTCCCGTTGCTATAAAATCATCCACGCGAGGCTTTAATAGCAATTGTTAGCCTATAACCGACAGTACTTTAGTCGGGATGGTATCTGCAAGTACTTTCCGGTATAAACCGCGAAGATCCGGCGAGATCGCGTTTTCGAAGATGCACACATACAACCATCTAGCTCGATTGTTGCTTTTGATTCAGCTATTACTCACGTACGCACACAAATTGATTGGATTGTCAAATGCTCATATCGAGCCTTGGTTTTCTTTCTATTGATTCAACTGACGATCCTAATCGGTAAGTACTTCTAGTACTACTACTGCTCGGATATATGCATGCATCTTGACCGGGACAGCGTATATGAGTGGTATAGTGCCATGCCCGGCTGCAGTGCTTATTCCTAACATACTAGCTGAATGCCCGTGCGTTGCCAGGGTTTTTATTTTATTTATCGTCGGAGTAACACAACATGCAAATATAAGATACACTTTTATATAGATTACATATTCAAATATTGATAAAAAGATAGTAAACTTGACAACAACCCAATATAGTGTTCCTCGGCTCCTCCCCCCCCCCCCACCCCCACCCACCCACCCCCAATGCGGTGTCTATTCTTCTGTGATGACACCCATCATCACTTAACTGAACTATCTGAATCTACGAATATGGAAAACCATCAACCAACCCACATGAAGAAACCTCTTTGTCCATCCATGGGCTCTAGGGTTGAGACATGCCATAGATTATACGGCAGAGAAGGACCGTCTTTGCCTCAATTCCACCTCCTAGAAAATCCTTAGAAACCTTGAGTATTGGTAGTAGCAATCAGCTAAGCTGGCAACAATAACGAAAGCCAAGCAGCAAGAGACCAAGAAAGTAATCAACATCAATGAAGAAAAACAGAGCCCACTTCTACGATTCCTTTTCCTCAAATCCATATAGTCTTCTTGACAAATGCTTCCCCAATCTCTGCACGTTTAGTCCCCAATGGCCTAGCTCCACCAGACCCTCTCTGTTTCTCCTCCTCCATCCCATGGGCTAGCTCCTCCCCATCCGCATCGTGAGCTCCACCATCCCGACCCCCATGGCGAGCTCCTCCATGGACAGGCTACTCGAGCCCACCCATGACTCCTCCTGTCCCCATGGCCGAGCCCTTTCTATCCATATACCCCATGACTCGTCATGTCCCCACTCGGGTGAACCACATCACATACCTGCAGAGAGATCTGAGATGAGAGGGACGCCGGGCTGGAGGACACGGGTGGAGGTTGATGGGGGCTTGCCTCGCCGGAGGAGGAAGGTTGGAGGCGGTGGTGGTCCTGGTGTCTCACAGGGAGGGCGTGCTTGTGAGCGGATCCCTCGGCAGTCTTGAGGCTGTGCGGTGGTGGCCACCCAGCCGCAGGGGAGCCAGGCGCCCTTGAGCAGGCAAGCGCGCAGGCCGACGGGCTCGCTCGGGTGGATAGGGTTGTGCCGCTTGGTACTTGGCGGTGGCAATGGTGTTATTTCTCCAAACTATCAAGGGCAAAGTTGTCCAAAAAAATTCGTCCGTCTCGTACGAAAACCACCTCAAGAGAAATTATATAGTAGAGATATAAAGATAATACATATTTTTCTGAATTGTAAAATAAAAGATATTGATTCTATAAGATTTATTCCTTTTTTAAAATATTAAACCTATTTTTTTAAAATACCCGTGCGTTGCTACGGAACAACGCATAAATCATGTGTGTAACAGTTATTCAATTTCGTGAAATGACTTTTCACTCTCTTTTGCCCATAAAACACAGACATTCATTCTTTGAAATAACTTCTTATTACATTTCGCACAAAGGGAAAATTAACATTTTCGTTCCGCATCCCAATAATGCAATAATGATCAAAAACTACGGTAAAAGAAATGCCTCCAAGGGTCTCGTGGCAAGCACTATAATATACACTCCTCCATTTTAAAATATAAGATGTTTTAGGTTTGAAGATGATATATCTAGAATTCTTTTAATCGTAGGTTTATTCTAAACATGATTGAATCTATGTACTAAAAAAAGTCTAGATATATTTGATTCATAAAGTTAAAATATTTTATATTTTGAAACGGAGAGAGTAGAACGGTCTCAACAACCAATAGTACAACCGAAAAAATGTTAAGTGCTACTTGATGCAAGATTTTTATAAAAGAAAGGTAAGCGTAACTTGAAAACTAAATCGCACTACCCTATAAGATCTTGACTAAATCCTAATTAATCAAATGTAGAATACTTGGTGGACAAAGATTTAGAAAGAGTGTTTACCCTCAAACACCAAAAGAAAAGCATTAATATTTTCAGTTCAGTTAGCCTTCTTGCCTGACAATGCAACAGCTAAAACAGTTTGGTTTGAGTTTCAGATTAAGGGTAGCGAACATGTCATCAGCTAGCACGGTGTGCTTCTCTAATCGTCGCTGCTGCTAAGAGGAGGAGCAGGGCGAGTCGGCCTCTCATCGGCTGGAGAGGAGCAGGGGCGTATGGGCGGAGAAATCTTGGAGGCGCATCCACCCGGTCATCTCCGTGTCGCCGCCAAATTTCTAGCATCCTTTGCTAACTCTATGGCTGGGACAGAGGTCCGTCATCGGTTTCAGCGCCTGCGATGCGGAAACGATGGTGGCCAGGATGGGAAGACCGGTTCAGCTTTGTTCTGCAGGATGGCCGGTGCACGAACGACGAGAGGAGATCCAAGCCGCGACGGGAGAAGCTGTCTGCGGCAGGCTAATCTCAAGCGCCGACGGGAACACGACTGCGGCGGCGGGCTCGGCGGAGGATGAGCTCGAGGCACGATGGAGGATTTTTTTTCCTCGAGAAGGCCGAACTAGTTTCACGGCGGTGGCACCTTTGTAATATTTACGAAAAGTTAAGGGCAAAACCGTCCAAAATTTTGACGGACGAAAAAGGTTAAACCACCTCTAGACAAATTATATAGTAGAGATAATCGATGTTGTTTTCGACTGTCGAACCAAGCAGAATATCACTGGGCAATAAGCAGTGTTCATGCAGATGCCCATTTTGCGTAATCTTTTCTGATCCTCTTCAATGTTATCACCACATCGCTCATTGACATCCTTTCATCAGGTGAGTCACTTGAGCAGAGCAAACCCAGCTTAAATATTGATAAAAGAAACTCGTTCGGATCACACGACGAAGAAAACTCATCCTGTAGCAGCTGGTTGTCCAGAATAGAAGCAAGTTCAGCTGGAAATGCGCGACGAACCCACTGAACAAGACTCTGTTCTCCCTCGAACATTGGATCCGTGGGTCTCTTTCTAGTGAATACTTCAAGGAGCATGATTCCATAGCTGAACACATCGCTCTTGCGTGACGCCTTTCCAAGAGATCCATACTCTGCTCAAGAGATGCATATATAACACAACATAACTAACTAATCACACTAATGTATATGCTAATAATAATTGAATTGATAAATATTACAAAGTGTTAGTATTCTATACCTGGTGCCATGTATCCAATTGTTCCAGGCATGTATGAAGCAATCACGGAGTTGTCATTGCCTAGTAGCAACTTTGCGATGCCGAAGTCTGCTACATGGGCCGTCATATCATCATCGAATAGCACATTGCTGGGCTTCAGGTCACAATGAAGGACCACCTCATGATGCTCATGGTGGAGATATTCCATTGCCATAGCCACATCTAGCATGATGTCCAGCCTCTTGAGGAACCCCAGTTGACGTGTACCTTCAGAGTACATAAGCATCTCCAAGTTTCCATTGCGCATGTACTGAAGCACCAATGCTCTGAAGTCAAGGTTGGAACAAGTGTTTATTATCCTTATTAGGTTTGATTGCGAACTAAGCGAAGCACACGACACTCAGCATCGAAGCTTCTAACGGCCTGTTCCAGCTCCATGTCTAACACTTTTATTGCGACAACCAAACCAGTGTCCAGTTGGCCCTTGAATACTTTGCCGAAGGTCCCCGAGCCAAGAAGATTGTTGTCACTGAAATTATCTGTGGCACGAACAAGCTCATGGTAGGAAACTAATCTATGGGTCACATCATCACTTGGGTCAATGACTGAGGCAATAGCTTGTTTCTTGTTCTTTAGTTTCATTCTAATTGCTAGGTAAACACATAGAACAATAGAACCAAATGATATGGTGACAACCGGGAGTAGACTTGTTTGGAAGTGTCTATTATGTGAGTGAGAGTTCTCGAGACATGGCGGAAATCCTAGGCGGGAGTGCCACATAGCATACATTCCCATCCAACGATTGCAGGTGATGCTTGAAAACACCTCCATCAGGTATCTTTCCTTCTAGCCTATTGAAGGAGAGATTCAGGTTGGTCAAGTAGGTGAAATTGGCATGGAACTTTGGATTTGTGCCTGATAATTTGTTGGCGGTGTGGTCTAAGCCTCCTTGGCTTGTATGTTCCTGAAACGACTGTGGAATCGTGTCCTCAAATGAGTTGTGTGATAGTCTTAGGTAGACGAGGCATTCTAAGTTGTCGAATGATTTTGGAATACTTCCAACCAAATAATTGGAAGATAACTCAATAAAGTCAACTTGTTTTATCCCGACATCAGCTGGTAGTGCACCAGTGAGGAAGTTTTGAGAAAGATCTAGGTGGATAAGTTTGTCAAGATGGAATAAGCTGGCTGGTATTGTTGAATTTAACTGATTATCATACAAACCAATGTGTTCTAGATTTGTAAGGTTGCCAATGCTATCGGGTATAGGGCCAGAGAATTTGTTTCCATAGAGATAAAAAGTTTGCAAGCTATTGAGCATACCGATTTGTGTTGGAATAGGGCCTGACATATTATTGACCCAAACAGAAAACACCACAAGATTTTGAAGCGATCACGATGGATTCAGGTATTGCTCCACCGAGTAGGTTGTTGGACATATATATTGAACTAAGACTGCTTAAGTTGGACAATGTTGAAGGAAGGCCACCTGTTATCTTGTTGTAATCTGCAAAAAGCACACTTAACTTTGTAGACAAGTTTCCCACATGGTCTGGGAGAGCCCCATTTAAAGAATTATTATATATGTCAATTAACTCTAGCTGTCTACAATTTGAAAGGGATGACAAAGTTGAGGTTCCCATCTAATTTATTTTCAGACAATTTAATCTGGTTCAAGGCCGGATGTTCCCCAATGTAGATGGTACAGAGCCAGACAATTGATTAGATTCTAGATTAAGCACAGCTAACATAGATAAATTTCCAACAGATACTGGAATTGGACCTATTAGGTGATTGGATCCTAGATGTAGAAATGAGAGTTCTCGCAGAAGGCCTAATTCTGTCGGAATGTATCCTGTGAGGTTGCAGAAAGAAATGTCTAGTTGTGCAAGACGGGTGAGGTTGCCAAGGACAGCTGGGATGGAGCCAACAAAGTTATTTTGCCCCATGTAAAGATAAGCGAGGTTTGGCAGTTGAGCTAACCATGTTGGCACAACATCAACGAATGAATTGAAACTTAAAATGAGAATTTCCAGGTTTTGGCATGCTACAAGCCCTGGTGGAATCCGTCCAGAAAAGTTATTCTTACCCAAGTACAGCCCCCGCAACAACGGTAGGCTAATACTTTCATTTCCAGTAATAATTGGCCCGGTCAGATTGTTCTGTGAAAAATCCATGACTTGCAGCTTGGACATGTTGTAGATGTTGGGTTGTAGTTCGCCGGAGCTGGTTTTGTGATAGGTACAAGTACTCAAGTTTGGGTAGGAAGCAAACAGTGTATGGTATCGGACCTGATAAGTCGTTGTTTTCAAGATCGATGTACCTAAGCCGATGTAGCGCGCCGATCGTAGAGGGAATGGAGCCGCTAAGAGTGGTGTTTGAGAGATCGAGCAGGGAGAGAAAGGACAGGTTACCAATGTGTGGGCTGATCTCGCCTTGTAGGGGTGTGTTGGGCAGAGCAATTGCGGTGACGCGCAGCCGACGCCGGCTGCACGAGACACCAACCCATCCACAGAAGGACACATTGGGTGCCCAGCTTCTGGCGAGGACGCTGAGAGGATCAGAGATCTGGGCTTTGAAAGCCAACAGCGCGGCGAGGTCAGTGTCGCTGCCGTTCAGAGAGGAGGAAGAAGTTACACAAGGTGACATCAAGAGCATGGCTAGCAGTAACACTACAAGGACAACTGGGGGGATTGCTGTGGCCATTGGAACTTGGAAGCGCAGCAGGCGCCTGTCTGTTGAGCTAGAAGAATACAAATGAAGCATACGTGCTGTGCATATTTATGGGCAGCTAGCTAGAAACCATGGTTACTATGCTTCCAAAAAAAGCAACCATGGTTAATGTTAGAAGGTAGCTGTCAGCAATAATATATGAATGGACGTAATGAGACCGGTGTTGCCGGTGGATAGGCGCTAGGCCGGCCCGTTGCCGGCCTAAGACAACAACAGGTTAGTAAGTAGTACTATACATTAAGGAAAGATAGACTTGTTCTCTTAGTCGATGTATCCCAGGTCAAGTCTTCATATTCTACACAAAACTGCGTCCACACTTTATCAATCCAACGTCGGTTGGTGAGAGAAACTGTCTCACACAAGGTAGCCAAGCCTGCAGATCATTTCTTCTCGCCAAATAAAATCGGGAATCTCTAACGCTCGGCTGACTGCGACATAACATACGTCACAGTCAGCTCATGTCGGCCGTCCTCTGAGTCAATTGTTTGAAAAATTCAAAACCGTCCTCTGCATCAATTTTCCGGTAGCGCTGCACCCTTTTCCATGTTGACGCGGACCGTCACGATCGGGAGCAGCCGGACAGTACACGCACCGGTGGGGAATTTCCTCTTATCCACACGTGGTCTAACAACGCAGCGGGCCCAGTTCAGTAGAAACTGCTCCTAATATGGTCTTTTTGTTTTTCTTTAGACTAGAAAAAGTGCCGGTGCGTTGCACCGGAGAAGAATAAAAACTGTGTCGTGAAGTTATTATCTAGACCCTTGAGAGAGAGAGAGAGAAGGGTATTACCTGCACCCTGGCTCGACAAGCATGAGCCAGAGGGGATGCCGGAACTTGTGCCGGAGCTGGAGCCGCCGTCGTTAGCCATAGGAAAAGGGGGCGACGGCGTGGGTGTGCGGTGGTGGCGGTGCTTCCCGTCGGCTCGCGCTAACCCTAGATCGGTAGGGGTGTAGGTGGGGTGATGGCACATCGGCGAACCTCGTTACGTGTGCTGCCAGCCGCGCTTTATATAGCGGCGACAAGGACCGCTAACGAGATAGGGTTGGGCGCCCCGATCGAAGCGCGATTAGGCGTGTGGGCGTTGGGCCTGTCGTTGAGATCAATCTAACATTCTCCCCTTGATCTCGACTTTACTTTTAACTTTGTACTTTACTCGTTTCATCACAGATTGATACATAGAGCATGTTTTATCACCTCAGCTCAATTGCCGATAGAATCAGACACTATATACCTTCCTGTTTTGAAACAAATCCGGTTACTTTTGGGCCTATGAAGTCCAGGAATTATAGGCTTCCCATTAAACCCATGTCGGCTATGTGTTCCTTTAACACATTGGGTGATAAGCCTTTCGTTAGCGGATCATAAGCATATCCTTTGTCTTTATATGCTCGAGTCTTATAGTTTGATCCTGGACTTTGTCCTTCACAACATAATACTTTATATCTATAGTCTTTGTAGCATTACTTGACTTGTTGTTGTGAGCATAGAATACTGCGGGCTCGTTGTCACGATTACATCTTTAGTGGCTTTCTTGACGATCGACCACTTTCAAGTCGGGTAAAAATTTCTTTAACCATAACCCCATCCCATGGCCTCATAACATGCTATAAACTCTGCATACATCGTAGATGATGCAACTATCATTATTTGGCGCTTCTCTAAAAATAGCACCTCCTGCGAGAGTAAAGACATATCACATCGTGGACTTTACATCGTCTTTATCTTCCATAAAATCCATCTGAATACCCTTTTATCTCTAGGGAATCAGATCTTTTATATGTTATCATGAGGCCTTTTGTGCCTTGCACATAACATAAAATTTCTTTACCATCTTCGATGCTCTATGCGGATTCTCTTGATATCTACAGTACCCCGGTGATAAAAGCTAAGTCGACGAGTGCACACTTGTGCATACTATAAGCTTCCAACTGAAGCATATGGTCGACTTCATTTGATCGATCTCATATTGATTCTTTGGACATTGGGATTTTCCAAAACTATCGCCCTTGACTATGGGAGCAGGTGTTGCATTACTCGCATGCATATTGTATTTCTTTAAAATCTTTCCACAAAGCGCTTTCTGCGACAGTCCTAACACTCCATTCTTTCTATCTCGGTGAATTTCTATGCCCAAAACATAAGAAGCTTCACCAAGGTCTTTCATGTCAAAATTTGATGACAAGAACTTCTTTGTCTCTAGTAGTAGACTGGCATCGCTGCTAGTAAGCAAGATGTCATCCACATACAGAATTAGGAAAATATATTTCTCACTTTTGAACTTTGCATAAATGCAGTTGTCCTCAACATTCTCTTTGAATCCAAATCTTTTAGTTGTATCATTAAACTTTAAATACCACTGCCTAGAGGCTTGCTTTAACCCATAAATGGATTTCTTTAGGCGGTATCCCATATGTTCCTTCCCCTCAATGAAAAAACTCTTGGGTTGTTTCATGTAAACATTTTCTTCTAAATCTCCATTTAGAAATGCCGTCTTAACATCCATTTGATGTAACTCTAAATCAAAATGTGCAACTAGTGCCATTATGATTCTGAAGGAGTCCTTACATGAGACCATAGAAAAAGTCTCATTGTAATCTACACCTTCTTTTTGCGTAAAGCCTTTTGCCACAAGTCTAGCTTTGTACTTTTCTACATTCCCATTAGAGTCATACTTTGTTTTGTAGACCCATTTGCATCCTACTGTTTTGGCTCCTTTTGGAATTTCCTCTAAGTCCCAAACATTGTTGGAACTCATTGATTTCATTTCATCTTCCATTGCCTCCACCCACTTGGCTGAGTGAGGGCTACTCAGGGCTTCTTCATATGAGGTAGGATCGCCCTCCATATGAACTATGTTGTAGACTTTGTAAATTTCTTTGGAAATGGCTGGTCTTCGTTCTCTTTTATACCTTCTGAGTTCATCAGACTCTTGCTCATTTCTTGCCTCGGGTTCAGGCACATTTACAGTATGTGGCTGTTCTGGCTCCCTTTCGTGCTCAACAGTGGGTTCAGGTGGCTCCTGATGGACATGTTCCGAACTTTCGCCCATTGTTGTCACGTGTGGAGTCACAACAGGTTCCGGCACTACAACCTCAGGGGTTGTAGATGGTGGCACAACAGGTAGCGAGAAAAATGGATCCTGAGTCATCAGATTAGGTGCATGCACCCTCTTCTCCTCAAGATCAATTTCCCGAGCTACCGTGCTCCCCCTCATCAATTCGTCCTCCAAGAAGACTGCATGTCTCGTTTCTACAAACTTTGTGTATCTGTCAGGACAGTAGAAACGATAGCCTTTTGATTTATCTGGATAGCCAATGAAGTGGCAAGATACTGTTTTGAGGTCTAACTTTGCAATGTTTGGATTGAAACTTTTGCCTCAGCTGGGCTCCCCCAGACCCTCAAGTGGTGCAGAGAGGGGACTCTGCCTGTCCACAATTCATACGGTGTTTTGGGCACCGACTTACTTGGTACTCTGTTGAGAATGTGAATGGCGGTTTTAAGCGCCTCCATCCACAATCCCAATGGTAGGGTGGAATATCTCATCATGCTATGCACCATATTCATAAAGTGCAGTTCGCCTTTCGGCTACTCCGTTTTCTTGAGGTTACTAGGCATAGAATACTGGGCGACTATTCCAATTTCCTGCAGGAACCTTGCAAAGGGTCCTGGTACTTACCATATGGAGTATGCCGACCGTAGTACTCCCCCCATGGTCAGACCAGACTATCTTAATTCTTTTATCATGTTGATTTTCTACTTCAGCTTTGAAAATTTTAAATTTATCCAATGCTTCAGATCTTTCTTTGATTGGATAAATATAACCATACCGGGAGTGATCATCTGTGAATGGTATGAATGAATCATAGCCATCCAAACTTTTCACCGGAAATGGTCCACAAATATCAGTGTGGATTATTTCTAGTGTAGCTATACTTCGGTTTGCACCCTTTTTAATTTGTTTGACATACTTTCCTTTAATGCAATCTATGCATTGTTCTATGTCTGAGAACTCTAACGGAGGAAGAATGTCATTTTTAACGAGGCTTTCTATTCTTCCCCTCGAAATATGGCCTAATCTGCAGTGCCATGACTTTGATGAGTCAAGAGTTCGCTTTCCTTTCTTTTGTTCTTTGTTCGACAAGGGAACTTGTTCATTCACATCGCACACAGAAAATACTTTATCATGCAAAGATAATAAATAAAGCTTGTCATGTAGTGTAGCAACACCCACACAAGTATCTTTCAACCAAATGGCACATTTGCCATGTCCAAAATAGCACTCATACAAGTCTTTGTCCAAGCACGACACACTTATTAAATTTCTATGAATGGAAGGAACAAATAAAACATCCTTAAGCAAAAGAGAAGAGCCATCATGACTCGGAGGAATGTCGCCAAGCCTCCATACCTTCAATCCCATTCGCCACTTCAATGAGTCTTTCTCTTTTGGCAAAATCCTTGTCGAATGGAACCCACAAAAGAGTTGGCAACATGAACAATTGCACCAGAGTCAATCCACCAAGTAGATTTAGAAAACTTTTCATACAGAGATTCATTAACAAAAGAGACTATATCTTTACCGTTTTTGGCCATTATGGACTTTAGCCATATTGGTCAATCCTTCTTGTAGTGGCCAAACTTTTTGCAATGGTGGCGCTGGTCTTTGTCCCTAGGGGTGAGCTTTGGTACTAATCTTTGGTCTTTGTAGTGGGCCCTTGCCATGTGTCTTGGAAGGTGAGCCACCATAGTTCTTTGTTGGTGAAGTTCCTCTTCCTATTGTCCTTCACGTAGTTCAAGGAACCACCGTGAATGGACTTTAGCCTTTCTTCCTCTTGAGAACACATCCCTATGGTCTTTTCAATGTCCCACTTTTCAGGGGACATGTTATAGTTGATGACGAAGTTCTCGAACTATTGGGGAAGAGAGGCCATGACAAGATGCACCAGAAGAGAAGGCTTGAGCTCGAGGTCCGCATCCATGGGCTTTAACTTAGCCGCCATGTTAGACATCCTCAAGATGTGCTCTCTGATGCCATGTGGCCCTCCCGTATACTTTTCAGTCACCAGCTGTTTGAGCAGCTGGGTTGCATACATCTTTGAAGAGCCAGTAAACTGGCTATTTATCTTTATAAGGTACTCGCCAACAGAGGCACACTCTCCAATTGAGCCCACTATTGCGTTCTCAATTGTGTTCTTGACAAAAGCCAAGCATTTCTTATTTGCGTTCACCCACTTTTGATTGTCAATTGAGTAGGCCAGCTCCAAAGGAGCATGGTCTCGCTTTCTCTTTTCAAATGCAGCACTTTCCTCAGCATCGCCCCTCATTGGGTCCTCGGGCTTGACTGGTTGTTTAGTGTCAACCAACCAGTCCACCTCGGCGCAGACAAATGCCAGATCAACCTTTTTCCTCCATTCGGAGTAGTTATCCCCTCTGAGCAGTGGGATGTCCTTGAGCTGACTTATGAGGTTGAGACCTCCTGAAAACCACAAAAGATGTGAGATAACCAAAAACAACTGTATGCATTAATCCAACGTTGGTATAAATTAAGCATGCAATTGTTTCTCCCATTTAAAGTTACATCACCGTTGAGTAAAATAAAATAAAATGCACCATTAATACTCATTGAAAAAGACCATGATCATGTTTATTAATAACGTTGGTCAATTAATAACATGGGACACAATCATCGTTAATCACTTTGTCACATCTTTTAAAACAAAAAATTAACACACTTTTATTGCATTCTAGCAATTTTAAAAATAACTATTTGCAGCGGAAACATTATTACAACATTCATAAACTTTTAAGACTTTACAGATTTTTTTTGCATCTATTCCATTCTCTAAAGAAAACTTTCATTGAAATAATATGACTAGAAAAAACTGTGTTAAAATTCTGTCAAAAAAATGATAAAAAACATCAAAACAACCGAAAAACAATAGCGAAACTATCTTTGGAGTGGCTGCGGCATTGTGCCTGACTATCTACACTTGTGCGATGGTGGCGCCAGTAGCTCACCGGCATGACCCAGCGCCTGACGGCCTGTGACATACAGCCCGACCAGCATGGCAGCGCTCGTGGTATCGCCCATGTGATCTGCGCTTCGCTCATGGCCCGCTAGAAACCAGTCGGCCCGCCACGTGGCCTGCCTAGCCCAATGACCTGTTGCCCGGCCCGACCGCCGCCCAGCGCAATCTGACCGCCAAAAGCAGTGCGCCCTAGATCAGACGGTTCCCAGCGCTCTCGCGGGACACAAAACTCCATGCGCCCCACTGGAACCCGAGCCCCATGTGCCCCCCCCCCCGCGTCCCCCCCGCGTGCTCCCCAGCCACCCCTCTACTCTCTGGCGGCGGTGCACGCTTGGTCCGAGGCGAGGCGGCGCCGCCCGGCACCACCGGCGGCCCCCTTCCTCTCCTAGCGTGCCTGCTCTCCCTTTAGCCCCCACCCCTCATCCTTTATCCGTCCACGGTCACTGCGGCAGCGGTGCGAGCGCCCTGCTACATGTGGCAGCATCGCCTGCCAGTGGCCGGCGACGACCCTCCCTCTTTCATCCGGTGTGACCTGTGCAGGTTACGAGGTGGCGGTGCCGCCCGGCGCAGCGGCCCTCCTTCGACCTTTGGTGCCTCCCTCCCTCCCTTGCCGGTGGTGTGTCCACCCGTGGGTGGACGCACGACCGTCAAGAGGCGCAGCGGGGTACCCCCTTTGTCGGCGCTCAGCCGGTGAGTATTTTACTTTTAGGGACAGATCTGTGGGGATCTAGGGTTGGGGATTGCTTTTCTCTGTGTTTTTTGGGGTTTTCCTTTGCGGGATCTAGGGAGGTTTGGGGGTTTCCTCTTTGTTTTTATTTGCCCCCGAAGGGGTGTTCTTCTTCTTCTAGATGTCTCCACTATGGATGCCCATCTAGATCGAGAGGAACAGCGCGGCCATAGGGCAGGCTCACTTTGGGGTTTTCGATCTAGGGTTTTCTCTTCTTTTGCACTTTATGTTTCTACCGAAAGAACTAGAGCTAGAAACCATGCTCTGATACCATTGTTGTATCTAGTCTAGCCTCTGTAGATTTACTATAAGGTAGGACTTGCAGATTTGAGAGGGAGAGACAGAAGGGTACTACCTGCACCCTGGCTCGACAAGCATGATCCAGAGGGGATGCCGGAACTTTTGCCGAAGCTGGAGCCGCCGTCGTTAGCCATAGGAAAAGGGGGCGACGGCGTGGGTGTGAGGTGGTGGTAGTGCTTCCCGTCGGCTCGCGCTAACCCTAGATCGGTAGGGTTATAGGTGGGGTGATGGCACAACGGCGAACCTCGTTACGTGTGCTGCCAGCCCCCCACCACTTTATATAGCGCGGCGACAGGGGCCCACCAACTAGATAGGGTTGGCGCCCCGATCGAGGCGAGGTTAAAGGCGTGGCGGGCCATTGGGCCTGTAGGGGTTCGTAGCATGGAAAACAAAAAATTTCTACGGTATGCAAACAAACAAGCCAAGATCTATCTACTAGATTGTAACAACGAGTCGATAGAGGAACTCACCCTCGAAGATTCCAAAGCGGTTAACGAGAGAGATTCGTGGGTGATGTGATACTCTTGCCGATCTCAAGATCGCGAAGCGATCCTTCGCGCTGCGTTTGGCGGCGCCCTCGTGATCGATCACACGTTAAATTTTCGATGAAGACCTTCCTTTCCCTTGTTCGATGGCGGCGGAGGTTGTAGCACTCTCCTCGTGATTCGGCTGACGACGGCGTGGTGCGGAAGTAGAGGAGATCTCGAGGCTTCGCCTTAAGCGGAGAGAGTATGGTGGACTATGAGAGAGGCCTTGGTGATCTAGGGTTTAGAGGGCACCAAGGCGGACCTTGGCCAGGCCAGCTTGGGAATCCCAAAGTCGACGGCTAGGAGAAACCCTAGGGGCGGTGGCGACTTGGAGGTGGCCGGCGGCTAGGGTTAGAGTTTTGGGGTGTGTTGGTTGTGAGGGAGAGGGGCAACCCTGCCCCTCCTTTTATAGGTGGGAGGGCGCGGCTTGGGAGGAGGGAGTCCTCCCCCAAGTCGGCCTCCTTGGCCGGCGGGTGGAGGAGAGAACTCCTCCCAACTAGGTTTCCTACTCTCCCTCCACCAAGCAAACTTGCCGTTTGACTTTTTCAAATTGGCGTTTGAATTTCAAACTAGGATTTGATTTCTCCCTTTATTTTGCCCAGCCATGTTACCTAGTACATGATGTAACCATTCCATACTGTCATGACACATTCATGTACCCTTCCCCTCCGGAGTGCCGGACCTTCCGGACCCTTCTAGAACATTCCCGGTGAAAACACCGGAATCATTCCCTAACTCCGAAACAGGACTTTCCTTATATGAATCTTATTCTCCGAACCATTCCGGATCTCCTCGTGATATCCCGGATCCCATCCGAGACTCCGAACAACATTCGGTCTCTTACTCATCATTCCATAACTACTCAACAACATCGAATCCTTAAGTGTGTCTCCCTACGGTTCGTGAATTATGCGAACATGATCGAGACACTTGCCCGATTAATAACCAATAGAGGAATCTGGAAATTCATATGGCTCCCACATATTTCTACGATTACTTTGCGATTGAATAAATCACTTACATACGATACCAATTTCCCTTTGTCTCACGATAGTTTACTTATCCGAGGTTTTGATCGTCGGTATCTCTGCATACCTAGTTCAACCTCGTTACTGATAAGTACTCTTTTCTCATTCCCAAAACGGAAAAATGCGCCTTCATCCTTCTTTACAGTTAAGTAGCATTAGTTAGGAGCATTAGTTAGGAGGCCTAACGTTTCTACTGGTTTGGAATGTTCAAAATCAATGTCAGTGTAGAGCCATTTGCTTCCTACTACCTGGCAAGAAAAGGACGGGGATTCCTGGCCTGGAAGTCCCGCTAGCAACTGTGTCAATTTCTTCCTATCCCCCGGAACTTGTTGCAGCACCTCCAAGATCCCAAAATTCCTTAATCCACAACCTGTGCACCATATATATGGACTTTCAGATACGGAGGCAAGTGTAGTGGTTAAATTGGTCACCTGGATACATGAGCAACAGGGTGGACAGGAGCAGAGGGAGATGCATACGGTGTGCTCGACGTCGTGGATGGGGGAGATAATCACGATAGGACCGACGCTGCCCAACATCACGCCGTCTCCGCCACCGCCAGAAGTCGCCTCAAGTGGCGCAGCAGGCTCTGCACTTCGTGGTAGGTGGGGGCGTTTGGGGGACGGGGGAAGACGGAGGCGGCAAGCAGGGCAGGCCGGGGGTTCCTCCTCGCTCCCTCGCTGCTGGCTGGCCATGGAGGCGTGGGGGCAGACGCTGACGAATTCCTCGCTCTCGTTGGGGCTCTAGTTTCTCCTGTCAAGCCGGTCGCCCCCATCCAAATCCAGCCAGTCGGCACCATCCTGGACGGATTTATCGTGGTCAGACCCTCCCCGAATTCCCTCACTCTCGCCGGCGGCGGATATGAGGCAGAGGAGAGGGTTGCAGGCCTCACGTCTTCTGGTCGGCCAGTGGTGGAGAGCACGTGTGGGTGGCCGGTGGCGGAGATCTCCGGACTCACAGACGTCTGTGCACATCTCCATCCTGAGTGTGGATGCGACTGGATCGCGACAAGTCGAGCTTATGTCTGACAACGGCATGACTTGGGGAGAAGGTCCCGCGGGTTTGATTTCCCAATAATTGAGGTAACGGTGGGAATGAAAGGCAAGCGATGAAGGTGTGTGTTGTGCGGGGCAAGCGGAGAGGAGTGCGACGAAACGCGCGACGTAGTGCTGTTGGTAGAAAAGGTATCACCTTTCTTTTTTTATTAGATATAAATATATATATATATATAGTAGAGAAGAAACGGAATTGCAGAAACTCATATGTATAAAGAGAAATGCCTATATATATGTGAATTTTGGGAAAAAATTAAGGTAGTGCAAATGTCATGCCTTGTCCAAATAGGAGCTTCGCCCTTGGTTGCGACTCGCGACTCTGCTTGTAAAGTGTCTGTCATGCGGTGAACGCATGCACGCAGTCAGGGGTGAACCCAAAGAGGGCTAAGTAGGGGCTTAGGCCCCCACTCAAATTTTGAAAATCCGTAATAATTTTAAAGAAATTTTTTTTGAATTTTTTGAATCTTCAAAGGTTAGGCCCCCACTTAAATCTTTGGCCCCCGGTCGGCCTCCCCTGGTTCCACCCTACACCAGCTTCTATAGGTGGAGAGTGTGTTGGATGCATGGGTGAAACATTTAATACACACCGTTTCTGAACACTTGGCTTGCTGCCTTCAATTCTATACTAATATTCATATTGATCTATGTTCTCTGCTTTGGAAGAGCATAAAGACAAAATCATTGCTCCAGAAATAATTTTGTTAATTCTCAACTAGAAAAAAATCACTACAGCATATTTGCAACTACTACCCCCGTTCCATAGCAACGGTTGTGGATTTGTCTAGATCCACATGACACATAAAACACGTTAGAATGCATGCATGTCTGAACAAATTTGCGATAGTTAATATGGAGCAGAGAAAATACTTTGCTGCAATCAACATGTACTAGAAAATTTCTCACTTGTGATGGAAGGGACCATAAAACCCTGGTTGCAATCCTAGTTGCAACTCATGTGAGAAAGTCAATTACAAGTCCAGATGCAACTCATAATTAAGAAGGTATCACAAAAATTCTCAGTTTCAATTCTCATAAGAAAAGTCAGTTACAAGTCTAGTTGCAACTCGTATTAAAAGAAGGGACCACACAAACAATCATGATTTTGGTTACAACTCCTGATAGAAAAATCCATTTGCAAGTCCAGATGCAACCTATAGAAAAGAAGGGGCCATAAAACTAATCATCCGTTTTAACCCTAGTACCGTGAGAAAGCCAATTGCAATTCCATATGCAACTAATAGAAAAGAAAATACCACGAAAACAATCCTCGGTTAATATATGAGATACAACTTCTCCCAGAAAAGCTAGTTATGAGTACAGTCGCAACTCATAGTAAATAAAGGACCATGAAAACAACCTTTAGTTTCAAGTCCAGTTGCAACTTCTGCAAAAATGCAATTTGCAAATACAGTTACAATATGTAGTGAGAAAGGATCACGAAAACAATCTTCAATTGCAATATTAGTTGCAACTACCGTGAGAAAAGCCAGTTGCAACTAACAGTAGAACAACGAAGCAATATCTGCCCTCGAAAGTCACCTATTGAATCAAAAATGACTAGAACAAAGGATAAAAAAATACAACCTAGAAAATCTTTCTCTATCGGTACAGTCGTCTCTATCGCATCGAAAAATATATAAGCAATTTCTCCAACCCATCTCTATCTCACTCTAAAAATGCAACAAAGTATAATGTAAACAAGAGAATGGCGGAGCGTCTTCGTAGGAAAAACATGAAAAAAAGATAAAAGTCAACTCTCAAAAAAATCATACTAAAAAAATTCAAAAAAGCCACATCCACATATTATCTTTGGACATTCTATATATAGCATCCTGTTGTTTGCCGCTCAACTAGTAAATCTACGAAAGACCATAGTTCACAGCTAACAAGAGAAACCGAAAACTAGGGCCGGGACAAACAGCTACGGACATCAAATAAAACTAGACACGAGGAAAAAAAGAATAGGACACGGAACAACATGGTCCAACTAACAGTACATGCCCAGCAAAAACACGCAACATCCCAAAAAAGGAGCCCGGGATAATCACGGGTCACGTCGCTGCATCAACACGTGAGATGGGTCCTCCTCAGGAACAAACTTTAGATACGATAGAACAAAACATTACCTATCACGAAACAAATTATGAGTACATGTAAAACACAAAATTAGCACATGAGGACAATGGAACAAAAAAAATCATCCAATCGATTTGATTGATGTGACAAAACAATACACTCGCGAACACATCTATAGTAGAAAACATAAAAAATAAAAAATGACCAAAGAAATAAAATAAAAAAGTCAACTATGGAGAAAAGCGAGCAGGGGAAATATTTCACGTTGGAAAACTTAAGAAAATACAAAATCCACTGCTATTTTTAGCTACCTATCTATACCTAATAATAAAGGAATTAGTGTTTCTTGTTGTTTCTACACTTTTTTAGACCATTTTATCTCTGAAGCTGCAAACAAAGCTACAAACAATTATCCAGTATGCCACCCGTAAGTCATGTGTCATTTTTTTTACTATGCCACCCGTAAGTCACATGTCGTTCCTTTTTTTCTAAAAAAACTTTTCCAACGAATACCTGTGCGTTCGGAGATTCGATTCATACTCGAATACCCTCATCGCACGCCACCGCGGGTAGAGGAACCAGCTCCGCTGTTACCACCACGTCCAGCAGGGTCAAAAGGAGTGTTCCGGGAGGACCTCAGTACCTCACACATTATATGGAGAACAGACCTCACCAACGATTGGCCACCACCAACAAAGTATGGTAGGGGCAGTACTGATATTAGACTCCTAGTGTGGCTGCTCGATGACCTAATTGTCTAATTGGAACACGCGCATGAATCATATTGTTTAAGGGCGTGTTTGGTTACTCGGGCTTCCGTTTCTTGTTTTTGTCTTTTAGCCCGCTAGATGCTGTATGGGGAGAAATTTGACTTGGGCCAACTTTAGGCTCTTGTTTGGATACCATCTCGTTTTCCTCCAAAATGGCCCAGCGTTGGTTCATGGCTACAAACAGTACACAGTGAATGCTATCCCTCTAATCTAACATACTTGATTTTAATCCCCTCTAATGTATCTAACTATGCATCCATTCGAGATAAGTTGTACATGAAAAAGATGCCCCTCGATGTTATGAATCCAGTCCGGTGAACAATTTGTAATTTAGTTGAGTGTTTGAAACTCTACGCCGTTTTCCCTTTTAGAGATTTCTTAAATGAATTTTGTCAAATTTATCACACACAATTGACCATTTGAAATTTTCTTTGGAGGAAAAATTCAGTTCATCATTTAACATGACTTTGATGTTGTAAGTTTTATGTTTTAACATTGGTATACGAGTATATCTACGTATACGTATGTATAATAGGACAGTTTAGATTTACGTAATTATGAATACCAAAATAAAAAACTCACAACACGAAACGGTGAGGCGAAGCTACACCCCAAAGGAAATTTCAAACGGTCTCCCGTGTTCGAAGAATTTGGTAAAATTCGTTCACAAAACGTATAAACATGAACACAAAATAGACGACTAAAACATCAACGAACTAAGAACCGATCGTCAGGATGGATTCGCATCGTCGATCTGCAACTTTTTTATGTACAACTTATCTTTAATCGGGCCATGATTTTGTAGATCAGAGGAGATTAAGTTAACACGCTTATAAAGTAAAGTATAGCTTGCTGGGTTGCATCCACACGAAAGAATTTATACCCACCGGGCCTGTCCCATGAAAACGCCCAAAATTGAAGTTTCTAGCGGGCCAACTTTTGGCCTGCTTTAAGTTTCGTGCCATGCGAGAAACGGATGCGAGCAAGCTCACCAAACAGCCTTATTTTTTCCCGCTGGATGCGAGAAATGGAGATCCGGCCTACCAAACACACCCTAACTAGCTCCGCCGATATGATCCGGCCTATCAAAATTTTGAGAGAATATGTAGTGATGCACTCAGTCTCCTGAGTCCAACATGACGGAAGATGAAGAAAGGGGCAATTTCATTTTTGGCCCAGGTTGACAGAGGGCAATATGTCGAACTCATAAGTATCTTGGTGCAAATCATACATTACAAAATATAAACTAAGGAAAAATTTCAGTCTCCTAAGTAATCTAGGGCTAAAGATCAAATTATGCGCTCTAATACAACAATGAAGAAAAAATACATTTCTCCTATAGTTTGTCCTCTCTACATATACATCTATTTCAACCTCGAAACTTTGCGGAAGTCCAGATGTCAAACTCCTACTCCAAATTGGTTTGGTTTGTTTAGGCCTCTCTAAATATTCATAAAGGTCCAAAGAAAATTTCAGTAAAGCCACCATGTTAGATCAGTGAGCCACATCAGACCACCACCACCAGATCAGCTTTGCCAGGTCAACAACCGCCACATCAGTTTTTCTTTCTACACATCTTTGCACCAGTCAAAAAGAAAAAACTGACGTCTGGTTTGGGTTCCTGTACTCTAAGTCAGCACCGTCGATTCTCCATCGTCCCATCCTGCCAGCCCCGTCCACGAGGGTGTGCGCGGGTTGTGCTCCCGCATAGGGCCCCAAAATCTGGTATACTCTCGACTTCATCAAACATCAGTAAAAATAATGGCCGGGTTGTTTTATTGTATAGCTAGTCCAATATACTTCTCTAAGCACATAAAGGTAGTAAAAGAAACCTAGAGCCCAGTACCGACTGATCGTACAGAATTAGCGATCCATCTGTGTCTTCTGATTCATGTATAGAATCAGGCGACGGGTGGCTCGGGAGTCTCTTGCCTCTGGGATGGTGGACGTCTCTTGGAGGAGGCCAAGAAGGTCACATCCCATATCTACTCCTTCTATAAGGCGCTTTTCTCGGCTGGCCCCCGGTCTGGGGTCGCGTTAGCCGGGGACTTTTGGCCAGTAGGGGCCAGGGTATCCGACGCGGAGAACGTGGAGCTCACGCTCCCGTTCTTGCCAGCTGAGGTTGAGCAGGCCATCAAGGAAATGAAGGCTAACTCGGCCCCGGGCCCTGATGGCCTCCCTGTAGTCTTTTTCTAGAGGTTCTGGGAGAGTATACAGGGGGCTATCATGCCCATGTTCCAGGAGTTCTTTGTTGGGACCCTCGTGATGTCGCGGCTAAACTTTTGCGTGATTACCCTGATTCCCAAGGTAGTGGGAGCCATGGATATTCGGCAGTTTAGGCCGATCACGGTAATCAATGTAATCCAACGGATTATGTCCAAGGTATGTGCACGTAGGTTGGCTCCTATCATGGAGCACCTGACGCACCCATACCAGTTTGCCTTTCTTAAAGGCAGATATATTCATGATGGGATTCTGGCGCTCCACGAAATTATTCATGAGGTAAAGGTTAGACGCCAGCGAGGCGTCTTCCTAAAGCTAGACTTCCAAAAGGCGTATGATAGGCTAGACTGAGCCTTTCTTCGCCAAGTCCTCCAGCGTAGGGGCCTTGACGAACGCATGATAGGGTGGATCATGCAGATCGTCATGAGCGGGAACACAACGATAAACATTAATGGGGAGGTTGGGCCCTACTTCAAACCCACGTGTGGGGTTAGACAAGGGGACCCGATCTCGCCAATCTTGTTTAATGCTGCGGTGGATGCCCTTGCGGAAATCATTGAGAAAGCCAAGATTTTGGGCCACATCTCTGGTGTGGTAGGGCATCTTATCCCTGGAGGGGGTATTACCCATCTCCAATATGCGGATGACACCATGCTTATGGTGGAAGGGTCGGAGCAGGACATCAGGACCTGAAGTTCCCGCTCCTTTGCTTTGAGGCCATGTCTGGCCTCAAGATAAACTTTGACAAGAGCGAAGTGATGGTGCTTGGGTACTCCTTGGACTCCCAACAGAGGATTGCTGATAATCTAAATTTCCGACTGGCGACCTTCCCCATGAACTACCTGGGGATGCCGGTCAGGGACACCAGGATTCTTTCCAAGGACCTGGATCCTCTTATGGGTCGGGTTAAGGCGAAATCCGAACCATGGCAAGGCAGGTTTACTTCCAAAGGGAGTAAGACCATCCTTATTGATGCCTGCCTCTCTAGTCTCTCCATGTATATCATGGGGTTGTATATCTTACAGGAAGGGGTTCATGCCAACTTCGATAAGGATCTCTCTCGGTTCTTTTGGATGGCAAATGATGGCCATCAAAAGTATCATATGGTTAAGTGGGCCGACATTTGCGCCCCAAGGATCTTGGGGGCATAGGGATCCTTTCCTCCCGCCATATGAATGTGGCCCTCATGCTGCATTGGGTTTGGCGTATCCTGACGGACGATGGTGGTCTGTGGTTGCAACTGATCAAAGCTAAGTATCTGCGTGGGCGCCCACTCTTGGCTTGTGCGCGTCGGGAGGGATCTCAGTTTTGGAGATCCATCCAGGACATCAAGCCGTCTATCCGGAAGGGGCTCTCTATTTCCATTGGAAATGGGAGAAACACCATCTTCTGGATCGACCCTTGGGTGGGTGGGCGTTCGTTGCGCCACGAGGTTCCAGAGCTGTTCGCGATCTGCACGGATCCTATGCTCTTGGTGGCTGACGCGGTCCAAGCCGGGATCTGGCAAGTGGCGTTCCGCCGGAACCTTGGGGCCGCAGAACGGGCCTCTTGGGAGAGACTGCGGGACAGCCTCCCGCTGTCCCACTCTCAATCCCAAGATACTATGTCTTGGCATCTCTCGCCCTCGGGCGTTTTCTCTATGGGCTCCATGTATCGGGCATTGTTTGGTGGGCCTTCCATTCCCTGGACCCTTCCTCTTTGGAAGGCCCCCCTCCCCCTCAAGATTAAAATCTTCCTCTGGCAGCTGCTACGCGATCGTCTCCCCTCGGGGGTGGAGGTGGCCAAGCGGCATGGCCCAGGGGATGGGCTTTGCCCTTTGTGTGCTGTCCCGAAAACGGGACACCACATTTTCTTCGCATGTCCTGCAGCTCGCTTCCTTTGGAACTTCACCCGGGAGGCTCTGGGGTCGGCCTGGCAGGCCTCAGACCTGGGAGAGTTCCTGGAAGCCAATGCAAACCAGACTGGCAGGAGGAGGCGCCTCTTCTGGTTTCTGTTTGTAGGGATGACCTGGACTTTATGGAACGTCCGTAACAAGATGGTCATCGAGCGTGTCTTTCTTCGCCGTGCCTCTGACTCGACCTTCAAATTTTTAGCTTTTTTACAGCAGTGGTACCCGTTGAGTAGACAGCGGGACAGGGCGCAGCTGGATGGGATGATAGAGCACCTTATTGTGACGGCGCGCCAACTTGCTTCTCCCCCCGGCTTGTGAGCGTGTCTTCTGGACACATGTGTATCCATGTCGTTGTGTTGTGTGTGTCGTGCGTGTGGCTTGTGGACTGTGTGTGTGTCCTATTTGGTTGGTGTTCGGTTGTACTGAACTCTATATGAATGTTGCTTTATTTATAAAGCTGGGCGTATGCCTGTTTCAAGGAGGATTTGGTGGCCTCAAGTTTCTCCACAATTCAGCTCCAACAAGGGGTGGAATATGGCAGCTTAGGCACCATAATTAATGTTCTCACAGGAGGATGATTTTTCTGGTTTACATCTTGTCCATACTAAAGACCTTCAAAACTTCGCATTTGGTTCCACAAGGGTAACACCTGGTTGCTAGTGGATAACTTCTGTTTGCATCAGCCGTGTGCCAATTTGAAGATTTCGGACTACATGATTGAGGATGAACATACTGATATAGTGTGGATACGCCAGGTGAGGGACAACACTGAGTTTGTTTTCTTGAAGACGGATCATTTCGCGCTCTATTTGTATATCAAGTGCTGGACAGTGCGTAAAGTTTATGAGTCACCAAAACTGGATATATGTTTGGCTTATTATGTTTATTCCTGTAAGATGATCTGGCCTCCCACTTTCCCTCCGCTCAAGAATGATCCTGTGAGGTTTGCTTTTTCCACTTTAGGGGACATGCGTAGTGATGTTGTTTAGGTTACCAAGATTTGCTATGTGGATTGTGTCTATCCGTTTCATACCGATTACTTTGTGAAAAGGATTCATATTGTTGCATTTGTGATACTCGGTCACTCTTGTTACTGTTTGGTATAACTGTGAAAGGATGTTGCTAGCCGTGTGATTGATTCTTGAGGCAATTTAGGAATAGTCGTAAGCATCATTTGAGGTGAAAGATGCCCAACCTTGTATTTATGCCGACTTCCATGGACCTTCCATTATGCCGTATCACTGTTTTCTAAACTACAAATGAGCTTGCAAAAGTATAAAACATCATGTCTAAGAGCCGAAAGATCCCTAGCTTTGTTGTCCTGTATACGCCACAAACCCATCAATCCTGAAATTTTAGCTTCTGTTTTCTCAGAATTAATTACGGTGCAATTTTCTGTTCCGGCCAAGAGCAAGTTCAACAATATAGCTTGTTGTTGGCTATAAAAAGTGACATGTCATCTATAGTTAGCTCTATAGCTAATATATATACAATAGTTATCTTCAAAAGTGTACTATTTAATCAATACGTGGCCCATATGCCACTCTCGCAATGTGACTAGGAGCAAGTACTAGAGTTAGCTCATAAATTACAGCCCGTTTACATTCTCTCTCCTCTTCTCTCTTCTCCATATCATCTCAAATATATTATTTAAAGTTTTATAGTCTGCTTACATCAGCTTATTGTACTAACACTTACCTAAACTACACCCCTTGCACGGTATCATAGGCAAAAAACTTGTCTAGACCAATCACACACATACATAAGACTAAAATCATTAAATACAACACCATCTAAGAAACAATGCATTGTCATTGTTGTTTCTTTAAAATTTAACTACTTTTATAAAAACATGCTAAGAAACACTCCATTATAAAAGGTCTGATACACCCTTTAGGCTGGTCATAGTGGGGAGTAACTTAGACTAGTAACATGCACATGTTACTAGTCTAAGTTACTATCTTCATAGTGCATAGTAACATAGATCTAGTAACATAAAAACTCTCATTTATTATTCTATAGACTCATCTTACATTGGTAAGTGTAATGTTACAGTAACATAATATGTTACTCCATCCATCTCTTCTCTCATTAATTACTTGCCACATCATCACTTTTGCTTAGTTGGCATATATGTTACTACTCAAGTTACTTTCACTATGACTAGCCTTAGTAGCTGGTAACAGTACTAATACCCTTTATTGTAACTTCCACGCCGGATTTATAGATTAGGAATTATGATGCCTTTTCTATGAGTGTCATTAAAGTTTGCGAATGATATACTCCATCTGATCTATAATAAATGTCGTTTATTTGTACTAAATTTATACTAGATGAATGACATTTATTATGGATCTGAGGGAGTATTTACTTTGTTGTCGAGAAGAAGACATGTATGTCAACTCGTTATCCTGTTCAACCACCGGCTCCATATGTTTATTGCAAAATTTAGTCTGGACATCGCAGACTATGGCCGCTTCGTTCTCTTGATATCTGCCACGATGACTAAAGGAAAAGCCTTTTCCGAAAAGGAATGGTGGCCACATTTGATGAAGACGGAGCGCATTTAGCTAGAGATCCCTGCTCTTAAAGCTTGAGGTGCAGAGATGTGTTGGCTCCTGCTCGTTACTCTTTTGTTTGAGCTGCTCCTGCAGATTCGGTTCACGGGTGTATTTGCCCTATTATGAAAAAACATATTTGAAAATAACAAAAAATTAAAAAATATATTTGTATATACATTCAAATATTTTATGTTTTTTCGCAAATTTTCGGGTTGAAAGAACATTCTACGTGTCTCGTGAAAAAATAATACTCCCTCCAATCCATAATAAGTGTCGCTCATCTAGTATAAAGTTTGTACTAGCTTAGTACAAAATGAGAGACACTTATTATGGATTAGAGGGAGTAATAAATATCCTATGAATAGTCACTACAGCACACAGGCTCTTTGCCGTGTGGGCAAAAGATACGGCAAAAGCCTTTCGGAACACGGCAAAGGCTTTGCCGTGTGTATACACACGGCAAATACCACACGGCAACGTTCGCCACGGCAAAGGCCCTTTGCCATGTGTTTTCTAAATAAGACACGGCAAAGGCTTTGCCGTGTGTGTGTCTCATGCGTAGACACGGCAAAGTAAAGTAAGACGACGGTTCCCGCGGAGATGACGGTGTCTATTCTTTGCCGTGTGTCTTCTCAAAAAGTACACGGCAAAGAAGTTGTCTTTGCCGTGTGTCTCTTCGAAAAGTACACGGCAAAGAAGCTGTCTTTGCCGTGTGTCTCGTGGAAAAAGTACACGGCAAAGAAACTGCCTTTTAAAAAAAATAAAAAAAAATTATTTTGTTTCAAACTTTTTTGAATATTATTTAGTTGATAATCTCATATAGAATATTTTAACCATTTGTATGTTAAATATTAGGTCAAATTGCACTCATAATCAAACTTCCCCTGTGGTCATCCATCCTAATACTACTCTAGCTCTAGCACGCTTAACTTCTTCATTCCTTCCGAATGAGCTTTCAAGAAAGAAATCATACCTTGTTGCTAATACTTTCATATCAATCCTATTAACTCTTGGACCATGATGTCACACATCTCAGTTTTAGATTCCAAACAATTATTTAAGTAAACAATAATGAAAATTAATAATAATCTTGAATCCAAATAAAAAATAAAATGATTTTATTTTATTTCCTTTTTCTATTTAATATTGAATAATTCATATATTTAAATCCGTAAATCGGAATTCGACAAATAAAATGTCTAAATCGATCAGAAAAATGTGAGGAATCCAAATATGGCATTCCATATAATCTTGTGAAAATGGGGTGGTATCATTTTGAATTATCCATTTGGTGGTTGCTTCATAAAACCCCCGGTTTTTTGTGCCCAGAAAATAGAAAATGGCTTTTTGGTGCAAGGAAAAGGAAAACTTCCTCCAGCAACATTATTTGCCATTCCATGATGCACATGCATGCACGATATGGGCACATTATCACAAACTATGCCTTAATTCTAGCCATAATATTGGTCATTTGACCCGAAAGCCAGGAAACCTCGAATGAGATAGGTCATTTTGTAAAGGTTTTTTTGAGACATATTCAATATAACAAGTTTGATATTTTTCCTTACAACCATGTCAAATAATATGACACCATGCAAAGGTTTCGCATTGTTTCGATCGTTTTTGAATTTTTTATGACTCTTTTAAACTATCGATAAACTTTGTCGAACGATGGGTATGAAGATTCTTAGCTCGGAGCTGAGAGTCTTTAAACTTTCATTGGATCTCTGATGAAATAGCATATTATGAATCTAAAAATGATTTTTGTAAAAAACCATGCCCATCCGATCATGTACATGTAGTGCATAAATGACCCACTCCCTACCGATTCGGCAGGAATTTGTCTTTTTCACCTGGAATGGACGGAAAGGTTTGACATCCCCTGTTGGGACATTGTCCATTTAAGGTGGTCTAGTATTTTTGAAAAATGGGGTGGTAGTATTTTGAATTATCCATTTGGTGGTTGCTTCATAAAATCCTCCGTTTTTTACGCTCGGAAAATAGAAAATGGCTATTTGGTACGACGAAAAGGAAAACTTTCTCCTGCAACATTGTTCGCCACTCCATGATGCACATACATGAACAATATGGGCATATTATCACAAACTATGCGTTGATTCTAGCCATAACATTGGTCATTTGACCCGAAACCCAGGAAACCTCGAATGAGATAAGTCATTTTGTGAAGGTTTTTTCAGACATAATCAATATACGAAGTTTGATATTTTTCCTACCAACTATGTCACATATGTTGGAGATATGCCCTAGAGGCAATAATAAATATAGTTATTATTATATCTTTGTGTTTATAATAAATGTTTACATTCATGCTATAATAGTATTAACAAGGAAACATTAATACTTGTGTGATTTGTAAACTAAAATAGAGTCCCTAGTAAAGCCTCTTTATAATACTAGCTTGTTGGTTAATAAATGATTGTGGTTTTCCTATCATGAACATTGATATGTTATTAACAACAAGATCATATCATTAGGAGAATGATATGGTAGACATACTCCTATAGATAAGCGTAGCATAAAGATCAAGTCATTTTAATACTTCAATTGCTATATGCTTTCTGATACATAGAAACCTAATTCCTTCGACCACGAGATCATGCATATCACCTTCACCGGAAGGATGCTTTGATGACATCAAACACCACACCGTAACTGGGTGGCTATAAAGGTGACATTGAGTGTTCGGAAAGTATTGGTTGAGACACATGGATCAAGAGTGGGATTTGTCCATCCATATGACGGATAGATATACTCTGGGCCCTCTCGGTGGAATGTCATCCAATTAGCTTGCAAGCATGTGACTGGCTCACAAGGGATCACATATCACGGAAACGAGAAAAGAGTACTTATTAGTAACGAGGTTGAACTAGGTATGCAGAGATACCGACGATCATAACCTCGGATAAGTAAACTATCATGAGACAAAGGGAAATTGGTATCGTATGTAAGTGGTTCATTCGATGTAAGTAATCATAGAAATATGTGGGAGCCATATGAATTTCCAGATTCCTCTATTGGTTATTGATCGGACAAGTGTCTCGATCATGTCCGCATAATTCACGAACCGTAGGGAGACACACTTAAGGATTCGACGTTGTTTGAGTAGTTATGGAATGATGAGTAAGAGACCGAATGTTGTTCGGAGTCTCGGATGGGACCCGGGATATCACGAGGAGATCCGTAATGGTCCGGAGAATAAGATTCATATAAGGAAAGTCCTGTTTCGGGGTTGGAGAATGGTTCCGGTGTTTTCATCGGGAATGTTCTAGAAGGTTCCGGAATGTCCGGCACTCCGGAGGGGAAGGGTATATGAATGTGTTATATCAAGTTGGTATGATTGCATCATGTACTAGGTGTCATCGCTGAACAAAATAAAGGGTTTAATCAAATCCTAGTTTGAAAAGTCAAACGCCAATTTGAAAAGTCAAATGGCTATTTTGGGAAGTGAAGGGGAAGGTGGAAACCGAGTTGGGGAGGAGTTCCTCCCCTCCACTTCCGGCCCCCTTGGGAAACCGAGTTGGGGAGGGACTCCCCTATCCTGGCGCGCCCCCTCCACCTATATAAGGAGGGGCAGGGCTGCCCCTCCTAGCACCCAACACCTCCACAAGAACCCTAGCCCTATCATGGCGGCCTCCCGCAGCCGCCCTAGGGCAAGCCGCCTAGCTAACCCTAGCCGACCAAGCCTCCTCCTTGGTGTGTCTAAACCCTAGATCTCGAGGAGATCTCTCATAGTCCACCATACTACGCTCCGGCTAAAGCCTGCGAGATCTCCCGGAGTCAGACCTTAACGGCTCATCGCTCTACTGTGATCTTGAGATCGGGAAGAGAACGACTACATCACCCACGAGAATCCGCTCTCGTTAAACACTTTGGAATCTTCGAGGGTGAGTTATTCCATCGACTCGTTGCTACAATCTAGTAGATAGATCTTGGCTTGTTTGTTTCACGGTATCTGTAGAAATTTTTGTTTTCCATGTTTTCCATGAAACCCTACGGTGGTATCGAGCCGTGTCTATATGTAGATCTCATGCGAGTGTAGACAATGGTCATTTTGGGCGTTGATGCTTTTATTGTCGATTGCTTCTTGTGTACTTTGCATCTTGCGGGATGGTGGGATGAAGCGGCCCGGGCTAACCTTACATGACATCGTTCATGAGACTTGCTCCACGCTTGACATGCAACCTGTATGCATAAGCGGCTGCGGGCCTGTTTCTCCCAACATAGTTAAGATCCAATTTACAATGGGTGATTGACAATACTAGTATCAATGTTGTGGTTCTTGTTCGTAAGTTAGAACGACACTTATTGAAAGCCCCAAACCACGTAAAACATGCAAAGAAAGTAGAGACGTCTAACTTTGTTTTGCAGGGTTGTGCTGTGATGTGATATGGCCATGATTGTGATTATATTTGATGTATGCAATGTTCCTTATTGTAAGTTGGCAACCGGCAGGAGCCATATGGTTGTCTTTAATTTATGTTAAGACACGCGTGTCTATTCAAAGTAGTTGTAATAGTTGAAGCTGGTGGACGACAACCATGAAGCGGCGTCATTGACCTTGATGCAATGCCGGTGATGATGGAGATCATGTTCGTGCTTGAAGATGGAGATCGGAAGCACAAAGAAGAAAGGCCATATCATATCACATATTATGAATTGCATGTGATGTTAATCCTTTATGCATCTTGTATTGCTTAGTTAACGACGGTAGCATTATAAGATGATCCCTCATGCACATGAATTTCAAATCATAAGTGTTCACCCTTAGTTAGCACCGTTGCTAAAGCTTGTTGTTTCGAAGCACCACGTGATGATCGGGTGTGTTAGATTCCGCAAGTGTATACAACGTGAGCAAGCCATATTTGCTCATGCGGAAGCTAAGGTTTGATCTTGACGAGCCTAGCATGTACAGACATGGTCTCGGAACACGGATCACCGAAAGGTAAAGCATGAATCATATAGTAGATATGATGAACATGTCGATTGTTCGCCATTGAAGCTACGTCAACTCTCATGATGATCGGTTTTGATGTGGTGGATTTGGTTCGTGTGATCACTAAAACAATGTGAGGGATGTTGTTTTGAGTGGGAGTTCACCTAGATTAATTTAACTATTAATTAGAACTCAATTTGTCATAAACTTAGTCTAAACTATTGCAAATATGTTGTAGATCAATGGCGGCCCCTACCATCAATTTTAATGCGTTCCTAGAGAAAGAAAAGTTGAAAAACAATGGAAGCAACTTCGATGATTGGTACCTCAATATGAGGATTGTCCTCACGGTGGTAATTTGACCTATGTCTTTGGATGCACATTGGTGACCCACACTCGCAACTCTTGATGAAGTAAAGAATGTTTACCTCACTCGGATGACTCAGTACTCCATAGTTCAGTGTGCTATCTTGTATGGTTTAGAATCAGAGCTTCAGAAAAGGTTTGAGAATTCAGACCCACATGATATTGTCCGTGATCTCAAATTGATCTTTGAGACTCACGCGGCAATTGAGAGCTATGAGGCTTCTGAAAAGTTCTTTAACTGCAAGATGGAAGAAGGCAGCTCCGTCAGTGAGCATGTTCTTAAGATGTCTGGGCATGCAAACAAACTTCAAAGCTTGGGTATAGTTATTCCTAATGCTTTGGGGATTTACCGTTTCCTTCAATCACTACCACCAAGTTACAAGAACTTTGTGATGAACTACAACATGCAAAACATGAACAAGACGTTGCCAGAACTCTTTGCCATGTTGAAATCTGCAGAAGTGGAGATTAAGAAAGAGCACCAAGTGTTGTTGGTCAATAAGACCACCAAATTCAAGAAAGGCAAGTCTAAGCAAAAGGGACACTTCAAGAAGGGTGGTAAGAAAGTTACCGCGCCGACGAAGAAGTCCAAGGCTGGACCTAAGCCTGATACTGAGTGCTTTTACTTCAAGGAGAAGGTCAGAAGGAATTGCCCAAAGTACTTGGCGGATTTGAAGAACGGCAACATCAAGAAGAAAGGTATATCTGATATACATGTTATTGATGTGTATATCACTAGTACTCGTAGTAGTGCCTGGGTATTTGATACTGGTTCGGTTGCTCACATTTGTAACTCGAAACAGGTGCTGCAGAATAAACGGAAGCTAGCGAAGAACGAGGTAACGATGCGTGTGGGAAACGGATCAAAGGTTGATGTGATCGCGGTCGGCACGCTACCTCTTCATCTACCATCGGGATTAGATTTATACTTAAATAATTGTTATTTGGTGCCTACCTTAAGCATGAACATTATATCGGGATCTTGTTTATTGCGAGACGGTTACTTGTTTAAGTCCGAGAATAATGGTTGTTCGATTTATATGAGTAATATGTTTTATGCACATGCACCTTTGATAGATGGTCTATTCTTATTGAATCTCGATAGTGGAAATACACATATTAATAACATTGAGGCTAAACGTTTGAAATCGAGCGATAACTCGACCTATATGTGTAATCGTCTTGGTCACATTGGAGTGAAGCGTATGAAGAAACTCCATTCCGATGGACTTCTTGAATCACTTGATTTCGAATCACTTGAAAGATGCGAAGCATGTCTGATGGGAAAAATGACTAAGACTCCATTTTCTGGTATGATGGAGCGAGCTACGGACTTATTGGAAATCATACATACCGATGTGTGTGGGCCAATGAGTGTAGCATAGCGCGGTGGTTATCGTTATGTTCTTACCTTCACGGATGACTTGAGTAGATATGGGTATATCTATTTCATGAAACATAAGTCCGAGACTTTCGAGAAGTTTAAGGAGTTTGAAAGTGAGGTTGAGAATCAACAACAAGAAGATTAAATTTCTACGTTCTGATCGTGGAGGTGAATATCTAAGTTACGAGTTTGGCGAGCATTTGAAGAAATGCGGAATACTTTCACAATTGACACCGCCGGGAACACCACAGCATAATGGTGTGTCCGAACGTCGTAATCGAACTCTCTTAGATATGGTTCGTTCTATGATGTCACTTACAGATTTACCGCTATCATTTTGGGGTTATGCATTAGAAACAGCCGCATTCACTTTAAATAGGACACCATCTAAATCCATTGAAATGACACCGTATGAATTATGCTTTCGGAAGAAACCTAAATTGTCGTTCCTTAAAGTTTGGGGTTGCGAAGCCTATGTAAAGAAGTTACAGCCGGACAAGCTTGAACCCAAAGCGGAAAAATGTGTCTTCATAGGATACCCGAAGGAAACTATTGGGTATACCTTCTATCATAGATACAAAGGCAAAATCTTCGTTGCCAAGAATGGATCCTTTCAAGAGAACGAATTTCTCTCGAAAGAAGTGACTGGAAGGAAAGTAGAACTCGACGAGGTTGTCGAACCTTCTCTCGAACTTGCGAGTAGCGCAGCACCAGAAGAAGTTCCTGTGGTGCCTGCACCAATAAGAGAGGAAGCTAATGATGATGATCATGAAACTTCGGTTGTAGTTGCTACAGAGCCTCGCAGGTCAACGAGAACTCGTACCACTCCTGATTGGTATGATCCTGTTATAAGTGTCATGTTGGTGGACAACACCGATGACCCTGCGACGTATGAGGAATCGATGATGAGCCCAGATTCCAATAAATGGAAAGAAGCCATGAAATCCGAGATTGGATCCATGTACGAAAACCAAGTATGGACTTTGGTGGACTTAACGGATGGCCGGAAGGCTGTCGAGAACAAATGGATTTTCAAGAAGAAAACAGATGCTGATGGTAATGTTACTGTCTATAAAGCTCGACTTGTCGCAAAAGGGTTTCGACAAATTCAAGGAGTTGACTACGATGAGACTTTCTCACCAGTAGCAAAGCTAAAGTCTGTGAGGATTATGTTACCAATCGCTGCATATTATGATTATGAGATATGGCAGATGGATGTCAAAACAGCATTCCTCAATGTTGACATTGATGAAGAGTTGTATATGATGCAACCCAAAGGTTTTGTCGATCCTAAAGATGCTAACAAGGTATGCAAACTTCAACGGTCCATCTATGGATTGAAGCAAGCATCCCGAAGTTGGAATCAACGTTTTGATAAGGTAATCAAAAGTTTTGGTTTTATACAAACTTATGGAGAAGCTTGTATTTACAAGAAAGTGAGTGGGAGCTCTGTAGCATTCTTAATACTATATGTAGATGACATATTGTTGATTGGGAATGATGTAGACCTCCTTAATAGTGTCAGAGAATATTTGAATAATAGTTTTTCAATGAAGGATCTTGGCGAAGCAGCTTACATATTAGGCATAAAGATTTATAGAGATAGATCGAGATGCCTAATATCATTTTCACAAAGTACATATTTGGACAAAGTTCTAAAGAGGTTTGGAATGGAAGATAGCAAGAAAGGGTTCTTGCCCATGTTGCCCAATACGACGTTGAGTAAAACTCAAAGTCCGACAACGGAAGAAGATAGAGAAAGGATGAGTAAAACTCCCTATGCCTCAGCCATAGGATCTCTAATGTATGCCATGCTATGTACTAGACCCGACATTGCATATGTTGTTAGTTTAACTAGCAGATATCAAATTGATCCATGAGTGGATCATTGGACAGCGGTCAAAAACATCCTTAAGTACTTGAGAAGAACTAAGGATATGGTTCTTTCTTATGGAGGTGATGAACAACTCGTTGTTAATGGTTACACCGATGCTAGTTGGAACACCGATCCGGATGATTCTAAATCACAACTGGATCGTATTTACTTTGAATGGTGCAGCAGTTAGCTGGAGGAGTGCAAAGCAAAGCGTTGTGGCGAGATCTTCAACTGAATCGGAATACATGGCTGCTTCGGAGGCTTCACAAGAAGCGATATGGATGAAAGAGTTCATTACAGAGCTGGGTGTGGTTCCTAGTGCGCTGGACCCAATGTCTATCTACTGTGATAACATGGGCGCCATAGCCAGTGCGCAAGAACCAAGGTCACACAAGAAGCTGAAGCACATCAAGTTACGTTTTCACGCTATTCGAGAACATGTCCAAGATGGGGACATAAAGATTTGCAAAGTACACACAGATCTGAATATGGCGGATCCGTTGACTAAACCTCTCCCGAGGGCAAAACATGACCAGCACCAAACTGCCATGGGTGTTCGGTATATTACCATGTAATCTAGATTAGATGACTCTAGTGCAAGTGGGAGACTGTTGGAGATATGCCCTAGAGACAATAATAAATATAGTTATTATTATATCTTTGTGTTTATGATAAATGTTTACATTCATGCTATAATAGTATTAACAAGGAAACATTAATACTTGTGTGATTTGTAAATTAAAATAGAGTCCCTAGTAAAGCCTCTTTATAATACTAGCTTGTTGGTTAATAAATGATTGTGGTTTTCCTATCATGAACATTGAGATTTTATTAACAACAAGATCATATCGTTAGGAGAATGATATGGTGGACATACTGCTATAGATAAGCGTAGCATAAAGATCAAGTCATTTTAATAGTTCAATTGCTATATGCTTTCTGATACATAGAAACCTAATTCCTTCTACCATGAGATCATGCATATCACCTTCACCGGAAGGATGCTTTGATGACATCAAACACCACACCGTAACTGGGTGGCTATAAAGGTGACATTGAGTGTTCGGGAAGTATTGGTTGAGACACATGGATCAAGAGTGGGATTTGTCCATCCATATGACGGATAGATATACTCTGGGCCCTCTCGGTGGAATGTCATCCAATTAGCTTGCAAGCATGTGACTGGCTCACAAGGGATCACATATCACGGAAGAAAAGAGTACTTATCAGTAACGAGGTTGAACTAGGTATGCAGAGATACCGACGATCATAACCTCGGATAAGTAAACTATCGTGAGATAAAGGGAAATTGGTATCGTATGTAAGTGGTTCATTCGATCGCAAAGTAATCGCAAAAATATGTGGGAGCCATATGAATTTCCAGATTCCTCTATTGGTTATTGATCGGAGAAGTGTCTCGATCATGTCCGCATAATTCACGAACCGTAGGGAGACACACTTAAGGATTCGACGTTGTTTGAGTAGTTATGGAATGATGAGTAAGAGACCGAATGTTGTTCGGAGTCTCGGATGGGATCCAGGATATCACGAGGAGATCCGGAATGGTCCGGAGAATAAGATTCATATAAGGAAAGTCCTGTTTCGGGGTTGGAGAATGGTTCCGGTGTTTTCATCGGGAATGTTCTAGAAGGTTCCGGAATGTCCGGCACTCCGGAGGGTAAGGGTACATGAATGTGTTATATCAAGTTGGTATGATTGCATCATGTACTAGGTGTCATCGCTGAACAAAATAAAGGGTTTAATCAAATCCTAGTTTGAAAAGTCAAACGCCAATTTCAAAAGTCAAACGGCTATTTTGGGAAGTGAAGGGGAAGGTGGAAACCGAGTTGGGGAGGAGTTCCTCCCCTCCACCGCCGCCCCCTTGGGAAACCGAGTTGGGGAGGGACTCCCCTCCCCTGGCGCGCCCCCTCCACCTAGCACCCAACACCTCCACCCGCAAACCCTAGCCCTAAGCCGCCGGCCCTCCTGCAGCCACCGCCGCCCTAGGGCAAGCCGCCGCCGCTGCCTAGCTAACCCTAGCCGACGGCCAAGCCTCCTCCTTGGTGTGTCTAAACCCTAGATCGCCGAGGAGCTCTCTCATAGTCCACCATACTCGCTCCGGCTTAAGGCGAAGCCCTGCGAGATCTCCCCTCTACTTCCGGTACCACGCCGTCGTGCTGCCGGAATCGCGAGGAGAGTGCTACAACCTCCGCTGCCTGCTGGAACAAGGGAGAGGAAGGTCTTCGTCGAGTACCGAACGTGTGAACGACTGCGGGAGTGCTGCCGGAACGCAGCGCCGGAAGGATCGTCTACGCGATCTTGAGATCGGGAAGAGTACGACTACATCACCCACGAGAATCCGCTCTCGTTAAACACTTTGGAATCTTCGAGGGTGAGTTATTCCATCGACTCGTTGCTACAATCTAGTAGATAGATCTTGGCTTGTTTGTTTGTATGCGGTAGAATTTTTTTGTTTTCCATTCTACGAAACCCTACAAAGGGTATCGAGCCGTCTATATGTAGATCTGCTGCACGAGTAGAACAAATGGTCATTGTGGGCGTTGATGCTTTTATTGTCGATTGCTTCTTGTGTACTTTGCATCTTGCGGATGGTGGGATGAAGCGGCCGGCTAACCTTACATGACATCGTTCATGAGACTTGCTCCACGCTTGACATGCAACTTGTATTGCATAAGTGGCTTTATGGTGCCTGTTTCTCCCAACATAGTTAAGATCCAATTTACAACGGGTGATTGACAATACTAGTATCAATGTTGTGGTTCTTGTTCGTAAGTTAGAACGACACTTATTGAAAGCCCCAAACCACGTAAAACATGCAAATAAAGTAGAGACGTCTAACTTTGTTTTGCAGGGGTGTGCTGTGATGTGATATGGCGATGATTGTGATTATATTTGATGTATGCAATGTTCCTTATTGTAAGTTGGCAACCGGCAGGAGCCATATGGTTGTCTTTAATTTATGTTAAGACCCGCGTGTCTATTCAAAGTAGTTGTAATAGTTGAAGCTGGTGGACGACAACCATGAAGCGGCGTCATTGACCTTGATGCAATGCCGGTGATGATGGAGATCATGTTCATGCTTGAAGATGGAGATCGGAAGCACAAAGAAGAAAGGCCATATCATATCACATATTATGAATGGCATGTGATGTTAATACTTTATGCATCCTGTATTGCTTAGTTAACGACGGTAGCATTATAAGATGATCCCTCATGCACATGAATTTCAAATCATAAGTGTTCACCCTTAGTTAACACCGTTGCTAAAGCTTGTTGTTTCGAAGCACCACGTGATGATCGGGTGTGTTAGATTCCGCAAGTGTATACAACGTGAGCAAGCCAGATTTGCTCATGCGGAAGCTAAGGTTTGATCTTGACGAGCCTAGCATGGACAGACATGGTCTTGCAACACGGATCACCGAAAGGTAAAGCATGAATCATATAGTAGATATGATGAACATGTCGATTGTTCGCCATTGAAGCTACATCAACTCTCGTGATGATCGGTTTTGATGTGGTGGATTTGGTTCGTGTGATCACTAAAACAATTTGAGGGATGTTGTTTTGAGTGGGAGTTCACCTAGATTAATTTAACTATTAATTAGAACTCAATTTGTCATAAACTTAGTCTAAACTATTGCAAATATGTTGTAGATCAATGGCGGCCCCTACCATCAATTTTAATGCGTTCCTAGAGAAAGAAAAGTTGAAAAACAATGGAAGCAACTTCGCGGATTGGTTCCGCAATTTGAGGATTGTCCTCACATTTGGTAATTTGACCTATGTCTGGATGCACATTTGGGTGACCCACGCAACTATGCTCTTGATGAAGTAAAGAATGTTTACCTCACTCGGATGACTCAAGACTCCATAGTTCGGTGCTATCTTGTATGGTTTAGAATCGGAGCTTGTAAAAGGTTTGAGAATTCAGACCCACATGATATTGTCCGTGATCTCAAATTGATCTTTGAGACTCACGCGCAATTTAGAGATATGAGGCTTCGAAAAGTTCTTTAACGCAAGATGGAAGAAGGCAGTCACAAGGTGAGCATGTTCTTAAGATGTCTGGGCACGCAAACAAACTTCAAATCTTGGGTATAGTGATTCCTAATGCTTTGGGGATTTACCGTGTCCTTCAATCACTACCACCAAGTTACAAGAACTTTGTGATGAACTACAAGATGCAAAACATGAACAAGACGTTGCCAGAACTCTTTGCCATGTTGAAATCTGCAGAAGTGGAGATTAAGAAAGAGCACCAAGTGTTGTTGGTCAATAAGACCACCAAATTCAAGAAAGGCAAGTCTAAGCAAAAGGGACACTTCAAGAAGGGTGGTAAGAAAGTTATCACGCATGACGAAGAAGTCCAAGGCTGGACCTAAGCGACATCGAGTGCTTTTACTTCAAGGGAGAAGGTCACTGGAAGCGGAATTGCCCAAAGTACTTGGCGGATTTGAAGAACGGCAACATCAAGAAGAAAGGTATATCTGATATACATGTTATTGATGTGTATATCACTAGTACTCGTAGTAGTGCCTAGGTATTTGATACTGGTTCGGTTGCTCACATTTGTAACTCGAAAACAGGTGCTGCAGAATAAACGGAAGCTAGCGAAGAACGAGGTGACGATGCGTGTGGGAAACGGATCAAAGGTTGATGTGATCGTGGTCGGCACGCTACCTCGTCATCTACCATCGGGATTAGATTTATACTTAAATAATTGTTATTTGGTGCCTACCTTAAGCATGAACATTATATCGGGATCTTGTTTATTGCGAGACGGTTACTTGTTTAAGTCCGAGAATAATGGTTGTTCGATTTATATGAGTAATATGTTTTATGCACATGCACCTTTGATAGATGGTCTATTCTTATTGAATCTCGATAGTGGAAATACACATATTAATAACATTGAGGCTAAACGTTTGAAATCGAGCGATAACTCGACCTATATGTGGCACCGTCATCTTGGTCACATTGGAGTGAAGCGTATGAAGAAACTCCATTCCGATGGACTTCTTGAATCACTTGATTTCGAATCACTTGAAAGATGCGAAGCATGTCTGATGGGAAAAATGACTAAGACTCCATTTTCTGGTATGATGGAGCGAGCTACGGACTTATTGGAAATCATACATACCGATGTGTGTGGGCCAATGAGTGTAGCATAGCGCGGTGGTTATCGTTATGTTCTTACCTTCACGGATGACTTGAGTAGATATGGGTATATCTATTTCATGAAACATAAGTCCGAGACTTTCGAGAAGTTTAAGGAGTTTGAAAGTGAGGTTGAGAATCAACATAACAAGAAGATTAAATTTCTACGTTCTGATCGTGGAGGTGAATATCTAAGTTACGAGTTTGGCGAGCATTTGAAGAAATGCGGAATACTTTCACAATTGACACCGCCGGGAACACCACAGCGTAATGGTGTGTCCGAACGTCGTAATCGAACTCTCTTAGATATGGTTCGTTCTATGATGTCACTTACAGATTTACCGCTATCATTTTGGGGTTATGCATTAGAAACAGCCGCATTCACTTTAAATAGGGCACCATCTAAATCCGTTGAAACGACACCGTATGAATTATGGTTTGGGAAGAAACCTAAATTGTGGTTCCTTAAAGTTTGGGGTTGCGAAGCCTATGTAAAGAAGTTACAGCCGGGCAAGCTTGAACCCAAAGCGGAAAAATGCGTCTTCATAGGATACCCGAAGGAAACTATTGGGTATACCTTCTATCATAGATCCGAAGGCAAAATCTTCGTTTCCAAGAATGGATCCTTTCAAGAGAACGAATTTCTCTCGAAAGAAGTGACTGGAAGGAAAGTAGAACTCGACGAGGTTGTCGAACCTTCTCTCGAACTTGCGAGTAGCGCAGCACCGGAAGAAGTTCCTGTGGTGCCTGCACCAATAAGAGTGGAAGCTAATGATGATGATCATGAAACTTCGGTTGTAGTTGCTACAGATCCTCGCAGGTCAATGAGAACTCGTACCACTCCTGATTGGTATGATCCCGTTATAAGTGTCATGTTGGTGGACAACACCGATGACCCTGCAACGTATGAGGAAGCGATGATGAGCCCAGATTCCAATAAATGGAAAGAAGCCATGAAATCCGAGTTTGGATCCATGTACGAAAACCAAGTATGGACTTTGGTGGACTTACCGGATGGCCTAAGGTCGCGAGAACAAATGGATTTTCAAGAAGAAAACAAATGCTGATGGTAATGTTACTGTCTATAAAGCTCGACTTGTCGCAAAAGGGTTTCGACAAATTCAAGGAGTTGACTACGATGAGACTTTCTCACCAGTCTGTGAGGATTATGTTAGCAATCGCTGCATATTATGATTATGAGATATGGCAGATGGATGTCAAAACAGCATTCCTCAATGGAGACATTGATGAAGAGTTGTATATGATGCAACCCAAAGGTTTTGTCGATCCTAAAGATGCTAACAAGGTATGCAAACTTCAACGGTCCATCTATGGATTGAAGCAAGCATCCCGAAGTTGGAATCAACGTTTTGATAAGGTAATCAAAAGTTTTGGTTTTATACAAACTTATGGAGAAGCTTGTATTTACAAGAAAGTGAGTGGGAGCTCTGTAGCATTCTTAATACTATATGTAGATGACATATTGTTGATTGGGAATGATGTAGACCTTCTTAATAGTGTCAGAGAATATTTGAATAATAGTTTTTCAATGAAGGATCTTGGCGAAGCAGCTTACATATTAGGCATAAATATTTATAGAGATAGATCGAGACGCCTAATATCATTCTCACAAAGTACATATTTGGACAAAGTTCTAAAGAGGTTTGCAATGGAAGATAGCAAGAAAGGGTTCTTGCCCATGTTGCCCAATACGACGTTGAGTAAAACTCAAAGTCCAACAACGGAAGAAGATGGAGAAAGGATGAGTAAAACTCCCTATGCCTCAGCCATAGGATCTCTAATGTATGCCATGCTATGTACTAGACCCGACATTGCATATGCTGTTAGTTTAACTAGCAGATATCAAAGTGATCCAGGAGTGGATCATTGGACAGTGGTCAAAAACATCCTTAAGTACTTGAGAAGAACTAAGGATATGGTTCTTTCTTATGGAGGTGATGAACAGCTCGTTGTTAATGGTTACACCGATGCTAGTTGGAACACCGATCCGGATGATTCTAAATCACAACTGGATAATGATTTACTTTGAATGGTGCAAAGATTAGCTGGAGGAGTGCAAAGCAAAGCGTTGTGGCGAGATCTTCAACTGAATCAGAATACATGGCTTCTTCGGAGGCTTCACAAGAAGCGATATGGATGAAAGAGTTCATTACAGAGGTGGGTGTGGTTCCTAGTGCGCTGGACCCAATGTCTATCTACTGTGATAACATGGGCGCCATAGCCAATGCGCAAGAACCAAGGTCACACAAGAAGCTGAAGCACATCAAGCTACGTTTTCACGCTATTCGAGAACATGTCCAAGATGGGGACATAAAGATTTGCAAAGTACACACAGATCTGAATATGGCGGATCCGTTGACTAAACCTCTCCCGAGGGCAAAACATGACCAGCACCAAACTGCCATGGGTGTTCGGTATATTACCATGTAATCTAGATTAGATGACTCTAGTGCAAGTGGGAGATCTGGAGATATGCCCTAGAGGCAATAATAAATATAGTTATTATTATATCTTTGTGTTTATGATAAATGTTTACATTCATGCTATAATAGTATTAACAAGGAAACATTAATACTTGTGTGATTTGTAAACTAAAATAGAGTCCCTAGTAAAGCCTCTTTATAATACTAACTTGTTGGTTAATAAATGATTGTGGTTTTCCTATCATGAACATTGAGATGTTATTAACAACAAGATCATATCGTTAGGAGAATGATATGGTGGACATACTCCTATAGATAAGCGTAGCATAAAGATCAAGTCATTTTAATAGTTCAATTGCTATATGCTTTCTGATACATAGAAACCTAATTCCTTCGACCATGAGATCATGCATATCACCTTCACCGGAAGGATGCTTTGATGACATCAAACACCACACCGTAACTGGGTGGCTATAAAGGTGACATTGAGTGTTCGGAAAGTATTGGTTGAGACACATGGATCAAGAGTGGGATTTGTCCATCCATATGACGGATAGATATACTCTGGGCCCTCTCGGTAGAATGTCATCCAATTAGCTTGCAAGCATGTGACTGGCTCACAAGGGATCACATATCACGGGAACGAGAAAAGAGTACTTATCAGTAACAAGGTTGAACTAGGTATGCAGAGATACCGACGATCATAACCTCGGATAAGTAAACTATCGTGAGACAAAGGGAAATTGGTATCGTATGTAAGTGGTTCATTCGATCGCAAAGTAATCGTAGAAATATGTGGGAGCCATACGAATTTCCAGATTCCTCTATTGGTTATTGATCGGAGAAGTGTCTCGATCATGTCCGCATAATTCACGAACCGTAGGAAGACACACTTAAGGATTCGACGTTGTTTGAGTAGTTATGAATGACGAGTAAGAGACCGAATGTTGTTCGGAGTCTCGGATGGGATCCGGGATATCACGAGGAGATCCGGAATGGTCCGTAGAATAAGATTCATATAAGGAAAGTCCTGTTTCGGGGTTGGAGAATGGTTTCGATGTTTTCATCGGGAATGTTCTAGAAGGTTCCGGAATGTCCGGCACTCCGGAGGGGAAGGGTACATGAATGTGTTATATCAAGTTGGTATGATTGCATCATGTAATAGGTGTCATCGCTGAACAAAATAAAGGGTTTAATCAAATCCTAGTTTGAAAAGTCAAACGCCAATTTCAAAAGTCAAACGGCTATTTTGGGAAGTGAAGGGGAAGGTGGAAACCGAGTTGGGGAGGAATTCCTCCCCTCCACCCCCGCCCCCCTTGGGAAACCGAGTTGGGGAGGGACTCCCCTCCCCTGGCGCGCCCCCTCCACCTAGCACCCAACACCTCCACCCGCAAACCCTAGCCCTAAGCCGCCGGCCCTCCTGCAGCCGCCGCCACCCTAGGGCAAGCAGCCGCCGCCGCCTAGCTAACCCTAGCCGCCGGCCAAGCCTCCTCCTTGGTGTGTCTAAACCCTAGATCGCCGAGGAGCTCTCTCATAGTCCACCATACTCGCTCCGGCTTAAGGCGAAGCCCTGCGAGATCTCCCCTCTACTTCCGGTACCACGCCGTGTTGCCGGAATCGCGAGGAGAGTGCTACAACCTTTCGCCTTTGGAACAAGGGAGAGGAAGGTCTTCGTCCAGTACCGAACGCAGGATCGATCATGGGAGCGCTGCCGGAACGCAGCGCCGGAAGGATCGTCTACGCGATCTTGAGATCGGGAAGAGTACGACTACATCACCCACGAGAATCCGCTCTCGTTAAACACTTTGGAATCTTTGAGGGTGAGTTATTCCATCGACTCGTTGCTACAATCTAGTAGATAGATCTTGGCTTGTTTGTTTGTATGCGGTAGAAATTTTTTGTTTTCCATGCTACGAAACCCTACAACATAATATGACACCACGCGAAGGTTTCGCATTGTTTCGATTGTTTTTGAATTTTTTATGACTCTTTTAAACTATCGACAAACTTTGTCGAACGACGGGTATGAAGATTCTTAGCTCGGAGCTGAGCCTCTCTAAACTTTCATTGGAACTCTGATGAAATAGCATATTGTGAACCTAAAAATGATTTTTGTGAAAAATCATGCCCATCAGATCATGTACCTGTAGTTCATATCTGACCCACTTCCTACCGTTTCGGCAGGAATTTGTCTTTTTCACCTGGAGTGGACAGAAAGGTTTGAGATCCCCCGGTTGGGACATTGTCCATTTAAGGTGGTCTAGTATTTTTGAAAAATAGGGTGGTAGCATTTTAAATTAGCCATTTGGTGGTTGCTTCATAAAGTCTCTCGTTTTTTTGCTCCTCCCGTTAAATGGACTTGTGGGGTCACGGGTCCCACCTCGTTGCCGTGACAACACCTATGCCGTGTGCCGTTGTGGACTTTGCCGAGTGTATTTGCTTTGCCGTGTATATTTCTTTGCCGTGTTCTTTTTTAGAAATTTGCCGTGTTCACATACTTTGCCGTGTATTTTTTGAGTTACACACGACAAAGACTGTCTTTGCCGTATTCCGGTGCGTTTGGCATACGGCAAAGACGTGTCTACACGACAGCGACATTTTTTCCCGTAGTGAGTCCTATTCACGTGAATTTTTTCTTTTTTATAAATAACACATAACATATTCTTTCATCCCAAAAACTTGTGAACGAACATAAAATATTTAAATGTACATGTAGAATTTTTTTCGAATTTTTAACAATTCAAAATATGTTTTCTCATAATAGGTACAAATGCACCCGTGAGCCAAAAGAAATTTCCGCTGCTCCTGCTTGTTACTCTTGGCATTTGGAGTAGTATAAGTCTTGTTTTGCCATTTCAAATTTTATTTTCAGTCAGAGATTTGCAGCGGTAATACAACACTCGGAATGGCACATCAAATGTACTCTGAAATGCATAAAAATTATGAAAAGAGTTATACTGTCTCCTACTAAAATTTCATTAAAAAATGTAAATTGCTGAACCTGAAGAAGAACAAAACAAAATTCATTTGCTCTAAAATAACATAATGTCATGCGCTAATTTTTTTTACACATGAAAGACTTAATTTTTCCATACAAAATTTTATATGCACACAAAAAAAACTTGGGTTTGTGCCCTACAAGTTTACAACTCGTCGCACCGGGTCAAAGAAAATTTTGATCTTTGACTCTCCGCAGCCCCCATCCTCCCCTCTGGGCCGACTCCCCATCCGGCTGGACGGCCGACTCCCCACCGGCGCATGACGTGGACCTTCCAGTGTTGCCACCATCAAGCTAGGGCCTCCCGCCGGCTCGATTTTGACTCAGGTAATCATCCTTCGAAGCTAGGATTCTTGCAACGTAGTGCACATACTGGCAACGCAGTGCACATACCTTCATTGTAGTCTTTCCCGTGGGGCCAAATCAGATAAAATTGCGCTGGAGTAATTTCCCAACACATGGCTTATATTATTCTGATCATTACTAATAGCAACAATCGAACAGCCTGCTCTAGATGCGAGTAGGCACTTGATCTCTTGGACTAAACCTGTGAATGGTGAGCGGTCGAGATCACCTTAGCGAATCATCTTCACAGCTTCGGGACAATCCATCTCCACTAAGCAGCAGGGCCGGCGCTGAGGGGTCGCCACCCTGGCATGTACTCATGTACTCCCTTTGTATGCAAATAAATGTAATTCTAATCTTGTTCTAAGTTAAAGTTAACAACGTTTAACTATTTTTTATAGAAAAATATAGTGATACTTATGACTCTAAATTATTACCAATAGATGTGTTTTAAAATTTAGTTTCATGATATGTTAATTTGATGTACTCCCTCCTATCCATATTAGTTGACTTGGATTTATTAAAATTTAGATAAACCTATATACTAAATAGTGTCTAGATTCATCTAAATTTAGACAAAGTTGAGTCAACTAATATGGGTCGGAGGAAGTAATATATGTTGCTATATTTATCTATAAAATTGGTCAAATTTAATAAACTTTAACTTGGCTAAACACTAGACGTACACTTATTTGCGAACGGAGGAAGTATATATATATGGGTATACATCTGCTGCCCACGACGCGAGAAACGAGTAGGCCCTGGAAACCAGACACAACGCGTCGAGCAGGAAATCAAAACGGCTCACTACGACACGAGGCACCAGGCTTACGAGTTACAACGCGTTACGACGCTGGCCGCATGGGTTACAATGCGTCGCGAACTTGTGATCTCCCTTCTCTTCTCTTCTCCTCAACTCTTCGGAAATCGGTCGGACTCCGCGCCTCGATCTCTAGGGCCCTGCCTTCCTGACTCGATCGATGATCGCATATCATCTATCGTCTATCGGGGATCACCAATTCACCAGCGGCAGGCTCTGATTCTCACTCCTGACTTATTATCATTGAAATTATTTCTTATTTGAGATCATCAAACCAGCAACAAATACTATTTATTATATTTTGAGACTAAGATGTGTGGTTGGATGTTAACTTTTATTATAAAAGTGGCAGTAGATATATATATATATGTTAACTTAGTAAGCAGGGTAGAGTGGACCAATCCAAGGCCAAAGCCACTCCTTGTCATGCCTCCAGTTCTGCTTCCAAAGGGCTGCGACATGGGATGGGTTCAGGTGACGATGAGATGACACCACAATGACACCTTCAGTATCACGCAGCAACATTCCTCCTGTATCAGAAACAGCACAGTAAAAGCCATCCACATTTAATTTAACGTAATTATCTGGGGGCTTCCTCCATAGCCGCAGCACGACGGCACGTTGCTCCTCTTCCCTCTCCCGTTCCTTGTTTTTTCCAGCTTATCACCATCTTCCCCTTTATAGGATCAACATTTGAAAACTGGTTGATCTGCAGAATAGATTGGAGGTAGCTACAGAGGAACCTGCGAGAGCTCTCAATTGTTGGTGCCGGCTTCAGGTGGACAACTTCATTTCTACAGTGCCATATTCGCCACAGGGTCATCAAGATCATAGCCCGGCACGTCTCCTCCTTGCCATCTAGCATGTATAGTAGCCACTCACTGTCCACCGTCTTCAAGTCATCAAGGCCTGGCAGAGGCCACATCTCCGCCATTGCTTGCCATAAGCTCCGCGCCATGGGACACCTCCAAAACGTGTGAAAGGTGTTCTCGCGTTCCACCCCACAAATTATACATGTATCAGTAAGCTCCATATTCCTCTTTTTCTTGTTTTCCCATGTAGGTAGAGAATTCGTGGCCATCTTCCAAGCAAAGAGGCATACCTTAGGAGGGGCGGGGCACCCCCAAAGTTCCTTCCAAATGGCCCTCCGGCCATTCGGTGCCCTGCTCGTGGCGCCTATAGAAGGCCGGCTAAGCTCGCTCATGCCAAACCAATACGCGCTCTTCATTGTAAAAACACCATTTTTCGTTTCAGCCTAGGCCAGAACATCCTCCGACATGCGAGTATTCAGCCTGATCTTCATAATTTCCTCGACGTCAACCTGCAAAAAATAACGCCGCAACACTACCTCCTTTCAGGCCCCTTGCTCGTCAATTAACGCCAACACACGATGGAGCCGACACTCTTCTGGTTGCGATATCGTCCTATAAGAATGAGGCCGAGGGATCCAGGGGTCGCGCCAGATGCGGATTTGGGCGCCATTTGCCCACCTCCACAGGAGACCTTTCTCCAGAAGATCTAGGCCATGTTGCACGCCCTGCCATGTCGGGGATGCGTTCGCGGTGAAGACAATATCCTGCAGGGGACCATTAGAAAATATTTAGCCTTCAACACGCGCACAAAAGCTCTCAGGTTTGGTCAGAAGCCTCCACGCTTGACGCACCAAAAGGGCCTGGTTAGACACACGAATATTTCTGAATCATAGTCCTCCATGGGATTTTGACATGGTGATTTTGTCCCAAGAAATCCAGTGAGTTCTTCGTTTTCCCTGTTTCAACCCCCACCAATAGTTCCTGATCATCCTCTTCTGATCATCACACACCGACATCGGCAATTTAAAGACGCTCATAATGTAGGTTGGAATGGCTTGCATGATCAATATATTAGAGTTCCTTGTCTGCCTGTGACGGTATACCATCCCCGAAAATCAACATTCGCTTCAGCAGTCTCTCCTGTAAGATCTTGAACCGACCCTTATGCATGCGACCTTGAGGTGTCGACAGGCCCAAATATTTTTCCTAAAAAACCTCTGGCTGAATTTGTAGGATCCGCTTTACCAATGTGTTGATTGCTTCAGGGCATTTCAAACCAAATATGATGGAGCGCTTATCTCGGTTCACTAGCTGACCCGTTGCATCCGTATACATATCGATAATTCCACTCACGTGTTGTGCTTGTTGTTGGTTTGCCTTGAAAAAGAGCAGGGTGTCATCCGCAAACAGCAGATGCGAGACCCCGAGCGCGCGGCGTTGGATTTTAACCGGATCCACCATATTAGAATCCACTCCTTTCTTCAACAAAGCCGAAAGACCACCAGCCACAAAAAGAAATAAGAACGGGGAGAGGGGGTCACCTTGCTGAAGCCCACACGACGGTGCAAAAGATTCAAGTATGGTTCCATTAAGTTTGACTGAATATCTCACCGAGATGACGCAACACATTATCCAATGCACCCATTGGTGAGAAAAACCCAACCTAAGCATCATTTGCTCCAAGAACACCTAATCCACACAATCATATGCCTTTGAGAGGTCTAACTTATACGCACAAAAACTCTTCTCCGAGTTCTTGTCCTGCTGAATGTGGTGTATGCATTCAAACAGTATCATAGCATTATGTGTTATAAGACGACCAGGTACGAACGAACTTTGAGCCTCCAAGATGACATCATCAAGTAGGGATTTCAATATCTTCACAAGTCATTTTGAGACAACTTTATATATGACGTTACATAAACTGATTGGTCGGAACTGTGCTAGACTTTCAGGCTCATTAACTTAAGGAATTAGAACAATAGTAGTCTTATTTACACCCTCTGGCATTGTTCCGGTGGCAAAGGAATCCTTCACTGCTGCTATAGTATATCTTCCTTAAGCACCACCAATTTCGCTGAAAAAATCTAGCAGGGAAGCCGTCTGGCCCTGGGGCTTTCAACGGCCTAATATGGAAAAGAGCATCCGAGATTTCTTTATCCGAGAACTCCCTACACAATTGCTCATTCATCTCTGGAGTTATTTTTTCAAGAAAGAGACTTAAGACAGGCTCAGCTACCAAGTTAGTATCTCTTGTGAACAAGTTTTTAAAATAGTCCGTGGCCAATTGGCCCATACAACTAGGGTCCGATTGCCACACACCATTACTGTCATTTAGCTTTTTGATCTTATTTTTTCTTGCTCGCCAAACAGCCTTGCTATGAAAGAACTTGGTATTACGGTCACCCTCTCGCAGCCAATCAATCCTAGACGTCTGCATCCATATCATCTCCTCTCAATAAAATAAGTTTGTTCATTTTATCTATCAAGTTCCTTATTATTTCAATTCTGTCACCGTTCATCCTTCGTTGCACATCTTCTAAAAAGATAAGGGCTCGGTATCGGCTCAATCGAACAAGCTGAGGTAGTTCCTTCCTGCGAGCGAGGAGCGAGCCTACGAGCGGATTCATTCTGTTCATGAGCGAGCGAGCGTGCGGCGCTGTCCTGCGTTCCTTCTTGGCGGCTGGCTCGTGGCTCCTGCCTCCTGGAGTTGGGCAAGGCCTAATTGGCTGGGCCGCTGGGCTGGGCTGCGCCCCAGGCCAACATGAAATATTAGTGTTATTGGGTTTTCCATGCCCCAGGCCGTGGACCGTGTTGCCTTGGGCCCAGCTCTGCCTTTGCATACAGCTAGGGTCCGATTGCCACACACCATTACTGTTCTTTAGCTTTTTGATCTTATTCTTTCTTGCCCGCTAAACAGCCTTGCTATGAAAGAACTTGGTACCAGTTCAAAAAAAAAAAATTGAAAGAACTTGGTATTACGGTTACCCTCTCGTAGCCAATCAATCCTAAACCGCTGCATCCACATCATCTCCTCTCAATAAAAGAAGTTTGTTTATTTTATCAATCAAGTTCCTTATTTCAATTCTGTCGGCGTTCATGTTCATAAGCTCCTCTAGTTAATTTCTGGCCTGCTCCAACTCACGATTAATATCCCCAAAGCTGGGCCTTGCTCCACTCCAGTAAACGGCCCATGACCCGTCCGAGGCCCGCTCGAATGTCGTCCAGGGTGTGTTTCGGTCCAGCATCCAACCAAGCTGACGCCACTCTCTCTGTTAAACTCGGATCCCTCTCCCACATCTCCGCCTTTCCTCCTAAATGCATTCCAGGATTATGCATGGCACAATGATCGGAACATGGAGTTACTTTGTCCACAACTCTCGCTACTGCAAAAATATTGCACCATGAATTACATGCTACAGCTAGCACGATCTAACCTGACCTGGACATTGGCTCGTCCACTCCTCTTATTGTCATATATATTATTCTCAACAAGTAACAATAAAGAAAACAACTAGGCGTGCAGCACCAGCTCCCATCGTCGTCAAAGGATGGAGCCAAGCCAAGGCCAAGAAATACCTTAATTAGCCCTGGTTGCCAAAGGAGCCAAGTCCAACAAGTTCTGAAAAATAGGCCAATAAATAATGCTACTCCGTAGTAGAAATGGTCGCACCACTGACTTTGAACTGCTCGCTTTCACTACTACATTTCTTCTTTCTTGCGTGTGAGGACAGTTCATTTGTCTGACCGGTCTACACACATGTCACACTCAGACACCAACTACCATCTACCAGGAGAGCATAAATATGCAAGTGTAGGCAGGCCACCTGTTATGTTAGCTCTTGGATGAAGATGAATCCCAATATGGCATTCCGAACCATGCTAGTTGTGCTTTGCGTGATCTTGGCCTCTCTTGTGTTCATCACGCAGGACGCGGTCGCCGCTAGAGACCTCGCTCAAACCCAAGGTATGTAGTATCTACTTCTATCTCAATTCCTCGTGCGCTTTTTTCTTCCAAAAGTTGTTAATTTGCTTACTTTTGGATCGATGGTTAATTAGAAATTGGCAGTTCGTCTGACGACATATCATATATCATATACTACTTTCTATGTGTGAGCAGATTACCCGGGAGGCTGGACGCCGGTCCCTAGTTACCCGTCGGTGCCATACCATCCTTAATCATGCCAGTGCAAGAGGATCTATATCTATATGTAATGAAAGCATGATGGCTAATATGCTGGGACGACCAGAAATAAATTAGCACGCCCACCCTTTGTATATTTTAAATTTGGACCATCAGTCATGGTATAACAAGGTTGGTGATGCGACTTCTACTGCACGGTTGTAATAAATATTGTTGTATATAGTAGTGAATAAATTTTGCAGTATATACATTGTTCCTAGCATTTAATTATAAAGTTCTCGAGATTTAGCCAAATATGGAGCCTCGAATCGTCCACGATTGGTGATTAACGATTTCCTCCTCTTGACAGAATATATAGATACATATATATATACGTAATATATGAAAGATGCATGATTTAGAGGCCTGAGGGCCAGCAGCGTCCGCCACGTAGGTTCCTAGGCCCGTCGATGAGAAATCAACATCTCTCTCTCTCAAATTTGCGTGGCCGGCGAATTTATTTTTCACACTACGCATCTAAGTATCAAGTGTTACCACAAGTAACTTGTGGCGTCAGGTCTTCCTCCCACAAGGCTCGTATATTGGTGCTAGGCATGTAATCAGATCGGATCGCATTGGATAATGCTATACCCATATCCTTTATCATATCTTTTTGTCAGATTCGAAGCAGAGCGGATAATGACCGGATCCGGATCCGAATGCAGATTATATCGAACTACTGGTTTGGACCGAAAATGGGAAGAATTCAGATTGAAAACGGACACAGATTATTTAGAATTATGACAAAAAACTAATTGTTTTCGCGTCTATGGCTGTTTTTATGAGTTCTTGCCCATAGTTTTGGGGTTCCAGGGTGATATATAATGATCCTAATAAATGGTAAGTGTTTGAGTTATGACTAAAAAGTCGTCATTTTTTTGCGTTTTATGACCGTTTTACTAAGCTATTGCCTATGTTTTGGGGTTCTAGAGTGATTTACATGTTTGAGAGTTATAACCAAAAAAATATCGTTTTTGCTTTTATGGTCGTTTTCATGAGATATTGCCCACGGTTTTGGGGTTCCAAGGAGATTTACATGTTTCAGAGCTATGACCAAAAACTCGTCTTTTTGCTTTTTATGGCCATTTTCATGAGCTATTGCCCACAGTTTTGGTGTTCCAGGGTGATTTATTTGTTTCGGAGGTACGAGCAAAGACTCGGCGTTTTATGGCCATTTTCATGAGCTATTATCCACAACTTTGGGTTCTAGGTGATTAACATATTGGAGAGTTATGATCAAAAAGTCATCATTTTTGCTTTTGATGGCGGTTTTCATGATCTATCGTCCACAGTTATGGGGTTCCAGGGAGATTTACATGTTTTAGAGTTATGACTAAAAACTCATCCTTTTACGTTTTATGGCCATTTTCATGAGTTACTTCCCATAGTTTTGGGGGTTCTAGGGCGATTTACATGTTTGAGAGCTATGACCAAAAACTCGACGTTTTTGCATTTTATGGCCGTTCTCATGAGTTAATGCACATAGTTTTGGGTTCCAGGGCGATTTAATTGTTTTAGAGTTATGACCAAAAACTCATCTTTTTAGCGTTTTATGGCCATTTTCATGAGTTATTGCCCATAGTTTTGGGATTTTAGGGTGATTTACATGTTTAGGAGTTATGAAGAAAAACTTGTCGTTTTCGCGTTTTATGGCACTTTTCATGAGCTATTGCCCATAATTTTGAGTTTCCAGGGCGATTTACATGTTTGAGAGGTATGCGTGAAAAGTCATCGTTTTTTTCTTTTTATGGCCGTTTTCATGAGCTATTGCCCATAGTTTTAGGGTTCCAAGGCGATTTACATGTTTAGAGGTATGACAAAAAACTCGTCATTTTTTCATATTATGGCCGTTTTCATACGTTATTGCCCACATTTTTGGGTTCCAAGGCGATTTACATGTTATAGAGTTATGACCAAAAACTCGTCGTCTTTCTCTTTATGGCCGTTTTAATGAGCTATTTCCCATAGTTTTGGGGTTCTAGGGGATTTACATTTTTTAGAGGTATAACCAAAAAGTCATCGTTTTTGCGTTTTATGGCCGTTTTAATCAACTATTGCACATTATTTGGGGTTTTAGGGCGATTTACATGTTTTAGAGTTATGACCAAAAACTCGTCTTTTTGCATTTTATGGACATTTCATGACTTATTACCCATATTTTTGGGGGTTCCAGGGAAATTTACATGTTTGGGAGGTATGAGCAAAACTCGTCATTTTTGTGTTTTAAGGCCGTTTTGATGAGCTATTGCCCACAATTTTGGGATTCCAGGGTGATTTACAAGTTTCAGAGGTATGACCAATGACTCGTCATTTTTGCATTTTATGGCCGTTTTCATGAGTTATTGCTCATAGTTTTGGGTTCTAGGGCGATTTTCATGTTTTAGAGTTATGACCAAAAAAGTCGTCGTTTTGCGTTTTATGGATGTTTTAATGAGCTATTTCACACTTTTTGGGGATTCTAGGGCAATTTACATGTTTCAGAGTTATGACCAAAAAATCATCTTTTTGCATTTTATGGACATTTTAATGAGTTATTGCCCATATTTTTGCGGTTCGAGGGAAATTTACATGTTTGGGAAGTAAGAGCAAAAAAACGTCATTTTTGTATTTTATTGCCCACAATTTTGGGGTTCTAAGGCGATTTACAACGACCATAATACCCGATACATGTTTGTGGGTATCACCAAAAACTTGTGTTTTTTGTTTTATGTCCGTTTTCATCAGGTATTGTCCATAGTTTTGTTGTTCCAGGGGGATATGCATGGCTAGTAAGACCCAAGATTTGATTTAGAATTATGACCAAAAACTAATTGTTTTCACGTCTTATGGCCGTTTTCATGATTTCTTGCCCATAGTTTTGGGGTTCTAGGGTGATTTATAATGATCCTAGTAAACGGTAAGTGTTTGAGTTATGACTATCATTTTTTGCATTTAATGGCCGTTTTACTAAGCTATTGCCTACGGTTTTAGGGTTCTAGAGCCATTTACATGCTTTTTATGGCCGTTTTCATGAGATATTGCCCACGGTTTTGGGGTTCCAAGGAGATTTACATGTTTCAGAGCTATCACCAAAAACTCGTCTTTTTGCTTTTTATGGCCATTTTCATGAGCTATTGCCCACAGTTTTGGTGTCCAGGGTGATTTATTTGTTTCGGAGGTATGAGCAAATACTCAGTGTTTTTGCGTTTTTGGCCATTTTCATGACCTATTGCCCACAACTTTGGGGTTCTAGGCGATTTTCATATTGGAGAGTTATGACCAAAAAGTCATCGTTTTTGCTTTTTATGGCGGTTTTCCTGATCTATTGCCCACAGTTACGATTTACATGTTTTAGAGTTATGACTAAAACCTCATCCTTTTGCGTTTTATTGCCATTTTCATGAGTTACTTCCCATAGTTTTTGGGTTCTAGGGCGATTTACATGTTTGAGAGATATGACCAAAAACTCGACGTTTTTGCATTTTATGGCCGTTTTGATGAGTTATTGCATATATTTTTGGGTTCCAGGGCGATTTACTTGTTTTAGACTTATGACCAAAACTCATCTTTTTAGCGTTTTATGGCCATTTTCATGAGTTATTGCCCATAGTTTTGGGATTCTAGGGCGATTTACATGTTTGAGAGTTATGACCAAAAACTCGTCATTTTGCGTTTTATCGTAGTTTTAATGACCTATTGCCCACAATTTTGGGGTTCTATGGTGATTTACATTTTTGACAGGTATGACAAAAAAGTCGTCGTTTTTGCGTTTTATGGCCATTTTGATGAGCTACTTCCCACAGTTTTGGGGTTCTAGGGCGATTTACATGTTTCAGGGGTATGACCAAAAACACATCGTTTTTGCATTTTAAGGCCGTTTTCATGAGTTATTGCCCATAGTTTTGGGTTCCAGGGCGATCTACATGTTTCAGAGTTATGACAAAAAATTCATCTTTTTAGCGTTTTTGGCCATTTTCATGAGTTATTGCCCATAATTTTGGGGTTCCAGGGAGGTTTAATTGTTTGAGAGGTATGACCAAAAGTTTTCATTTTTGCATTTTATGGCAGTTTTCATGAGCTATTACCCACAACTTTGGGGTTCGAGGCGATTAACATATTGGGGAGTTATGACCAAAAAGTCATCGTTTTTGCCTTTTATGGTGGTTTTCATGAGCTATTGCCTACAGTTTTGGGTTTCCAGGGCAATTTACATGTTTCAGAGTTATGACCAAAAACTCATACTTTTGCTTTTTTTGGCCATTTTCATTAGTTACTTCTCATAGTTTTGGGGTTCTAGGGCGATTTACATGTTTGAGAGGTATGACCAAAAACTCGATGTTTTTGCATTTTATGGCCGTTTTCATGATTTATTGCACATATTTTTGGGTTCTAGGGCGATTTACATGTTTGAGAGTTATGACCAAAAACTCGTCATTTTGCGTTTTATCGCAGTTTTAATGAGCCATTGCCCACAATTTTGGGGTTCTAGGGCGATTTACATTTTTGTCAGGTATGACCAAAAAGTCGTCGTGTTTGCATTTTATGGCCGTTTTGATGAGCTACTACCGACAGGTTTGGGGTTCTAGGGCGATTTACATATTTCAGAGGTATGACCAAAAACACATCGTTTTTGCATTTTAAGGCCGTTTTCATGAGTTATTGCCCATAGTTTTGGGTTCTAAGGCGATTTACATGTTTAGAGTTATGACAAAAAAATTCATCTTTTTAGCGTTTTTTTGGCCATTTTCATGAGTTATTGCCCATAGTTTTGGTGTTCTACGGCAGTTTAGATGTTTGAGAGCTATGACCAAAAGTTCTCGTTTTTGCGTTTTATGGCAGTTTTCATGAGCTATTGCCCACAGTTTTGAGGTTCTAGGGCGATTTACATGTATGAGAGGTATGCCCAAAAAGTCATCGTTTTTCTTTTTATGGTCATTTTGATGAGCTATTGCCCATAACTTTGGGGTTCCAGGGCGATTTACAAGTTTGAGAGGTATGACCAAAAAGTCGTTGTTTTTGCATTTTATGGCCTTTTTCATGAGTTATTGCCCACAATTTTGGGTTCCAGGCCGAATTTCATGTTTTAGAGTTGTGACCAAAAACTCGTCGTTTTGCGTTTTATGGCTGTTTTAATGAGCTATTGCATAGTGTTTTGGGGTTCTAGGGCGATTTACATGTTTCAGAGTTATGACAAAAAGTCGTCTTTTTTGCATTTTATAGACATTTTCATGAGTCATTGCCCATATTTTTGGGGTTTCAGGGAAATTTACTTGTTTAGGAAGTACGAGCAAAAGCTCGTCTTTTTTGTGTTTTATTGCCCACAGTTTTGGGGTTCTAAGGCGATTTACAAGGACCATAATACCTGATACATGTTTGTGGGCATCACCAAAAACTTGTGTTTCTTTTTGTTTTATGTTTGTTTTCATGAGGTATTGTCTATAGTTTTGTTGTTCCATGGGGTTATGCATGGCCAATAAGACCCAAGATTTTATTTAGAATTATGACCAAAAACTAATTGTTTTAGCGTCTTACGACCGTTTTCATGAGTTCTTGCCCATAGTTTTGGGGTTCCAGCGTGATTTATAATGATCCTAATAAACGATAAGTGTTTGAGTTATGACTAAAAAGTCATCAATTTTGCGTTTTATGGCCATTTTACTAAGCTATTGCCTACGGTTTTTGGGGTTCTAGGGCGATTTACATGTTTGAGAGTTATGACCAAAAAGTCATCGTTTTTTTTTGCTTTTTATGGCCGTTCTCATGAGATATTGCCCACAGTTTTGTGGTTCCACGGAGATTTACATGTTTCAGAGCTATGACCAAAAACTCGTCCTTTTGCGTTTTATGGCCATTTTCCTGAGTTACTGCCCACAGTTTGGTGTTCCAGGGAGATTTATTTTTTTGGGAGGTACAAACAAAAGCTCGACGTTTTTGCCTTTTATGGCCATTTTCATGAGATATTGCCCACAGTTTTGGGGTCCAGGACGATTTATGTTTGAGGTATGAGCAAAACTCGCTTTTTAAGGCCTTTATGGCCATTTTCATGAGCTACTGCCCACAGTTTGGGGTTCTGGGCGATTTACATATCGGAGAGTTATGACCAAAAAGACATCGTTTTTACTTTTTATGGCGGTTTTCATGAGCTATTGCCCACAGTTACGGGGTTCTAGGGGCGATTTACATGTTTCAGATATGACCAAAACTCATCCTTTTGCGTTTTATGGCCGTTTTCATGAGTTTTTGGCCATAGTTTTGGGTTCCAATGCGATTTACTTGTTTCAGAGTTATGACCAAAAACTCATCTTTTTAGAGTTTTATGGCCATTTTCATGAGTTATTGCCCATAGTTTTGGGGTTCCAGGGCGGTTTACATGTTTGAGAGGTATGACCAAAAGTTCTCGTGTTTTCGTTTTATGGTAGTTTTCATGAGATATTGCCCACAGTTTTGAGGTTCCAGGGCGATTTACATGTATGAGAGATATGACCAAAAACTCATCGTTTTTTCTTTTTATGGCCGTTTTCATGAGCTATTGCCCATAGTTTTGGGGTTCCAGGGCGATCTACAAGTTTGAGAGGTATGACCAAAAAGGCATTTATGGCCTTTTTCATGAGTTATGGCCCACAATTTTGGGTTCCAGGGCGAATTTCATGTTTTAGAGTTATGACCAAAAACTCGTCGTTTTGCGTTTTATGTCTGCTTTAATGAGCTATTGCATAGTGTTTTGGGGTTCTCGGGCGATTTACATGTTTCAGAGTTATGACAAAAACTCGTCTTTTTTGCATTTTATGGACATTTTCATGAGTCATTGCCCATATTTTTGGGGTTCCAGGGAAATTTACTTGTTTGGGAAGTACGAGCAAAAGCTCGTCTTTTTTGTGTTTTGTTGCCCACAGTTTTGGGGTTCTATACATTTACAACGACCATAATACCTTATACATGTTTGTGGCATCACCAAAACTTGTGTTTCTTTTTGTTTTATGTCCGCTTTCATGAGGTATTGTCTATAGTTTTCTTGTTCCAAGGGGTAATGCATGGCCAAGAAGACCCAAGATTTGATTTAGAATTATGACCAAAACTAATTATTTTCGCCTTTATGGCCGCTTTTCATGAGTTCTGCCCATAGTTTTGGGGTTCTAGGTGATTTATAATGATCCTAATAAACGATAAGTGTTTGACTTATGACTAAAAAGTCGCCATTTTTATGCTTTATGGCCATTTTACCAAGCTATTGCCACGGTTTTGGGGGTTCTAGGGCGATTTACATGTTTGAGAGTTATGACCAATAAGTCATCCTTTTTTTTTGCTTTTTATGGCCGTTTTCATGAGATATTGCCCACGGTTTTGTGGTTCCAAGGAGATTTTCATGTTTCAGAGCTATGACCAAAAACTCATCTTTTTGCGTTTTATGGCCATTTTCATGAGTTACTGCCCGCAGTTTTGGTGTTCCAGGGCGATTTATTTGTTTGGGAGGTACGAGCAAAAACTCGGCGTTTTTGTCTTTTATGGCCATTTTCATGAGCTATTTCCCATAGTTTTGGGGTCCAGGGCGATTTATATGTTTGGGAGGTACGAGCAAAACTCGCTGCTTTTATGCCTTATGGCCATTTTCATGAGCTACTGCCCACAGTTTGGGGTTCTAGGCGATTTACATATCGGAGAGTTATGACCAAAAAGACATCGTTTTTGCTTTTTTATGGCGGTTTTCATGAGCTATTGCCCACAGTTATGGGGTTCTAGGGGCGATTTACATGTTTCAGATATGACCAAAACTCATCCTTTTGCGTTTTATGGCCGTTTTCATGAGTTTTTGGCCATAGTTTTGGGTTCCAATGCGATTTACTTGTTTCAGAGTTATGACCAAAAACTCATCTTTTTAGCGTTTTATGGCCATTTTCATGAGTTATTGCCCATAGTTTTGGGATTCCAGGGCGGTTTACATGTTTGAGAGGTATGACCAAAAGTTCTCATTTTTTTTCGTTTTATGGCAGTTTTCATGAGCTATTGCCCACAGTTTTGCGGTTTCAGGGCGATTTACATGTATGAAAGGTATGCCCAAAAAGTCATTGTTTTTTTCTTTTTATGTCTGTTTTCATGAGCTATTGCCCATAGTTTTGGGGTTCCAGGGCGATTTACAAGTTTGAGAGGTATGACCAAAAACTCGTCGTTTTTGCATTTATGGCCTTTTTCATGAGTTATGGCCCACAATTTTGGGTTCCAGGGCGAATTTCATGTTTTAGAGTTATGACCAAAAACTCGTCGTTTTGCGTTTTATGGATGTTTTAATGAGCTATTGCATAGTGTTTTGGGGTTCTAGGGCGATTTAAATGTTTCGGAGTTATGACAAAAACTCGTCTTTTTTGCATTTTATGGACATTTTCATGAGTCATTGCCCATATTTTTGGGGTTCCAGAGAAATTTACATGTTTGGGAAGTACGAGCAAAAGCTCGTCTTTTTTGTGTTTTATTGCGCACAGTTTGGGGGTTCTAAGGCGATTTACAACGACCATAATACCTGATACATGTTTGTGGGCATCACCAAAAACTTGTGTTTCTTTTTGTTTTATGTCCGATTTCATGAGCTATTGTCTATAGTTTTGTTGTTCCAAGGGGTTATGCATGGCCAGTAAGACCCAAGATTTGATTTAGAATTATGACCAAAAACTAATTGTTTTCGCGTCTTATGGCCGTTTTCATGAGTTCTTGCCCATAGTTTTGGGGTTCCAGGATGATTTATAATGATCCTAATAAACGATAAGTGTTTGAGTTATGACTTAAAAGTCGTCATTTTTTAGTTTTTTGGCGATTTTAGGATGTTATGGCCTACGGTTTTGGGGTTCTAGGGCGATTTACATGTTTGAGAGTTATGACCAAAAAGTCATCGTTTTTTGCTTTTTATGGACGTTTTCATGAGAAATTTCCCACGGTTTTGGGGTTCCAAGGATATTTACATGTTTCAGAGCTATGACCAAAAACTCATCTTTTTGCGTTTTATGGCCATTTTCATGAGTTATCGCATAGCTTTGGTGTTCCAGGCATTTATTTGTTTGAGGTACGAGCAAAAACTCGGTGTTTTTGTCTTTTATGGCCATTTTCATGAGCTATTTCCCATAGTTTTGGGGTCCAGGCATTTATTTGTTTGAGGTACGAGCAAAACTCGCTGCTTTTAAGGCCTTATGGCCATTTTCATGAGCTACTGCCCACAGTTTGGGGTTCTGGGCGATTTACATATCGGAGAGTTATGACGAAAAGAAATCGTTTTTGCTTTTTTATGGCGGTTTTCATGAGCTATTGCCCACAGTTTTGGGTTCCAGGGGCGATTTACAAGTTACAGATATGACCAAAAACTCATCCTTTTGCGTTTTATTGCCGTTTTCATGAGTTATTTCCCATAGTTTTGGGGTTCCAGGGATATTTACATGTTTGAGAGGTATGACCAAAAATCATCGCTTTCGTGATTTTATGGCCGCTTTTCATGAGTTATTGGCCATAGTTTTGAGTTCCAAGGCGATTTACTTGTTTCAGAGTTATGACCAAAAAACCATCGTTTTAGCGTTTTATGGCCATTTTCATGAGTTATTGCCCATAGTTTTGGGGTTCCAGGGAGGTTTACATGTTTGAGAGGTATAACCAAAAGTTCTCGTTTTTTTGTTTTATGGCGCTTTTCATGAGCTATTGCCCACGCTTTTGAGGTTCTAGGGCGATTTACATGTATGAGAGGTATGCCCAAAAGTCCTTGTTTTTTCTTTTTTATGGTCGTTTCATGAGCTATTGCCCATAGTTTTGGGGTTCTGTATGCATTTAAAAGTTTGAGAGGTATGACCAAAACTCGCTGCTTTTGCATTTTATGGCCTTTTTCATGAGTTATTTCCCACAATATTGGGTTCGTGTTCGAATTTCATGTTTTAGTGTTATGTCCAAAAAGTAGTGGTTTTGGTTTTTTTGGCTGTTTTAATGAGCTATTGCTGTGTGTTTTTGGGGTTCTAGGGCGATTTACATGTTTCAGAGTTATGACAAAAAGTCGTCTTTTTTGCACTTTATAGACATTTTCATGAGTCATTGCCCTTATTTTTGGGGTTCCAGGGAAATTTACATGTCTGTAAGCACGCAAAAGCTCGCTTTTTGTGTTTTATTGCCCACGCTTTGGGGGTTCTATATGATTTACAACGACCATAATACCTTATACATGTTCAGGCATCACCAAAACTTGTGTTTCTTTTGTTTTATGTCCGCTTTCATGAGGTATTGTCTATAGTTTTCTTGTTCCAAGGGGTAATGCATGGCCAAGAAGACCCAAGATTTGATTTAGAATTATGACCAAAACTAATTATTTTCGCCTTTATGGCTGCTTTTCATGAGTTCTTGCCCATAGTTTTGGGGTTCCAGGGTGACTTATAATGATCCTAATAAACGATAAGTGTTTGAGTTATGACTAAAAAGTCGTCATTTTTCTGTTTTATGGCCATTTTACTAAGCTATTGCCTACGGTTTTGGGATTCTAGGGCGATTTACATGTTTGAGAGTTATGACCAATAAGTCATCCTTTTTTTTTGCTTTTTATGGCCGTTTTCATGAGATATTGCCCACGGTTTTGTGGTTCCAAGGAGATTTTCATGTTTCAGAGCTATGACCAAAACTGCCTTTTATGCGTTTTATGGCCATTTTCATGAGTTACTGCCCGCAGCTTTGGTGTTCCAGGGCGATTTATTTGTTTGGGAGGTACGAGCAAAAACTCGTCTTTTTGTCTTTTGTGGCCATTTTCATGAGCTATTTCTCATAGTTTTGGGGTCCAGGGCGATTTACTTGTTTTGGAGGTACGAGCAAAAACTCGTCTTTTTTGCGTTTTATGGCCATTTTCATGAGCTACTGCCCACACTTTGGGGTTCTAGGCGATTTACATATTGGAGAGTTATGACCAAAAAGACATCGTTTTTGCTTTTTATGGCGGTTTTCATGAGCTATTGCCCACAGTTATCGGGTTCCAGGGCGATTTACATGTTTCAGATATGACCAAAAACTCATCCTTTTGCGTTTTATCGCCATTTTCATGAGTTACTTCCCATAGTTTTGGGGTTCGAGGGCGATTTACATGTTTGAGAGGTATGACCAAAAATCGCCGTTTCTGCATTTTATGGCCGTTTTCATGAGTTATTGGCCATAGTTTTGGGTTCCAAGGCGATTTACTTGTTTCAGAGTGATGACCAAAAACTCATCTTTTTAGCGTTTTATGGCCATTTTCATGAGTTATTGCCCATAGTTTTGGGATTCCAGGGCGGATTACATGTTTGAGAGGTATGACCAAAAGTTCTCGTTTTTTTGTTTTATGGCAGTTTTCATGAGATATTGCCCACAGTTTTGGGGTTCTAGGGCGATTTACATGTATGAGAGGTATGCCCAAAAATTCATCGTTTTTTCTTTTTATGGCCGTTTTCATGAGCTATTGCCCATAGTTTTGGGGTTCCAGGGCGATTTACAAGTTTGAGAGGTATGACCAAAAAGTCGTTGTTTTTGCATTTTATGGCCTTTTTCATGAGTTATTGCCCACAATTTTGGGTTCCAGGCCGAATTTCATATTTTAGAGTTGTGACCAAAAACTCGTCGTTTTGCGTTTTATGGCTGTTTTAATGAGCTATTGCATAGTGTTTTGGGGTTCTAGGGCGATTTACATGTTTCAGAGTTATGACAAAAAGTCGTCTTTTTTGCATTTTATAGACATTTTCATGAGTCATTGCCCATATTTTTGGGGTTTCAGGGAAATTTACTTGTTTAGGAAGTACGAGCAAAAGCTCGTCTTTTTTGTGTTTTATTGCCCACAGTTTTGGGGTTCTATACATTTACAACGACCATAATACCTTATACATGTTTAGGGCATCACCAAAACTTGTGTTTCTTTTTGTTTTATGTCCGTTTCATGAGGTATTGTCTATAGTTTTCTTGTTCCAAGGGTAATGTATGGCCAAGAAGACCCAAGATTTGATTTAGAATTATGACCAAAACTAATTATTTTCGCCTTATGGCTGCTTTCACGAAGTTCTTGCCCATAGTTTTTATGTTCTATGGTGATTTATAATGTTACTAATAAACTATAAGTTTTTTTGTTATGACTAAAAAGTCGTCATTTTTGCGCTTTATGGCCATTTTACCAAGCTATTGCCTACGGTTTTGGGGTTCTAGGGCGATTTACATGTTTGAGAGTTATGACCAAAAGGCATCGTTTTTTGCTTTTTATGGACGTTTTCATGAGATATTTCCCACGGTTTTTGGGTTCCAAGGAGATTTACATGTTCAGAGCTATGACCAAAAACTCGTCTTTTTGCGTTTTATGGCCATTTTCATGAGTTATCGCCTCAGTTTTGGTGTTCCAGGTATTTATTTGTTTGGGAGGTACGAGCAAAACTCCTGCTTTTGTCTTTTATGGCCATTTTCATGAGCTATTTCCCATAGTTTTGGGGTCCGTATGATTTATTTGTTTGAGGTACGAGCAAAACTCGCTGCTTTTATGCCTTATGGCCATTTTCATGAGCTATCGCCTACGCTTTGGGGTTCTAGGCGATTTACATATCGAGAGTTATGACCAAAAGACATCGCTTTTGCTTTTTTATGGCGGTTTTCATGAGCTATCGCCTACGCTTTGGGTTCCAGGGCGATTTACATGTTACAGATATGACCAAAACTCATCCTTTTATGCTTTTATCGCCATTTTCATGAGTTACTTCCCATAGTTTTGGGGTTCGAGGGCGATTTACATGTTTGAGAGGTATGACCAAAAATCGCTGCTTCTCGTGATTTTATGGCTGTTTTCATGAGTTATTGGCTATAGTTTTGGGTTCCAAGGCGATTTTCTTGTTTTAGAGTTATGACCAAAAACTCATCTTTTTAGCGTTTTATGGCCATTTTCACGAGTTATTGTCCATAGTTTTTTGGTTCCAGGGCGGTTTACATGTTTGAGAGGTATGACCAAAAGTTCTCGTTTTTTTGTTTTATGGCAGTTTTCATGAGCTATTGCCCACGCTTTGAGGTTCTAGGCTTATTTACATGTATGAGAGGTATGCCCAAAAGTCCTTGTTTTTTTCTTTTTATGGCTGCTTTCATGAGCTATTGCCCATAGTTTTGGGGTTCCGTATGCATTTAAAAGTTTGAGAGGTATGACCAAAACTCGCTGCTTTTGCATTTTATGGCCTTTTTCATGAGTTATTTCACAATTTTGTGTTCGTGGTGCGAATTTCATGTTTTAGAGTTATGACCAAAACTAGTCGCTTTATGCTTTATGGCTGCTTTTAATGAGCTATTGCATGTTGTTTTGGGGTTCTAGGGCGATTTACATGTTTCGGAGTTATGACAAAAACTCGTCTTTTTTGCATTTTATGGACATTTTCATGAGTCATTGCCCATATTTTTGGGGTTCTAGGGAAATTTACATGTATGGTAAGTACGCGCAAAAGCTCGTCTTTTTTGTGTTTTATTGCCCACAGTTTGGGGGTTCTAAGGCGATTTACAACGACCATAATACCTTATACATGTTTGTGGGCATCACCAAAAACTTGTTTTTCTTCTTGTTTTATGTTTGTTTTCATGATATATTGTCTATAGTTTTGTTGTTCCAGGGGGTTATGCATGGCCAATAAGACCCAACATTTGATTTAGAATTATGACCAAAACTAATTATTTTCGCGTCTTATGGCCGTTTTCACGAGTTCTTGCCCATAGTTTTTAGGTTCTAGGGTGATTTATAATGATCCTAATAAACGATAAGTGTTTGACTTATGACTAAAAAGTCGTCATTTTTGCGTTTTATGGCCATTTTACCAAGCTATTGCCTACGGTTTTGGGGTTCTAGGGCGATTTACATGTTTGAGAGTTATGACCAAAAAGTCATCGTTTTTTGCTTTTTATGGACGTTTTCATGAGATATTTCCCACGGTTTTGGGGTTCCAAGGAGATTTACATGTTTCAGAGCTATGACCAAAAACTCGTCTTTTTATGCTTTTATGGCCATTTTCATGAGTTATCGCCTCAGCTTTTGGTGTTCCAGGGCGATTTATTTTTTGGGAGGTACGAACAAAAGCTCGACGTTTTTGCCTTTTATGGCCAATTTCATGAGATATTGCCCATAGTTTTGGGGTCCGTGGCGATTTATTTGTTTGAGGTAATGAGCAAAACTCGCTGCTTTTATGCCTTATGGCCATTTTCATGAGCTAACGCCTACGCTTTGGGGTTCTAGCATTTACATATCGGAGAGTTATGACCAAAAAGACATCGCTTTTTGCTTTTTTATGGCGGTTTTCATGAGCTATCGCCTACGCTTTTGGGTTCCGTGGCGATTATTTACATGTTACAGATATGACCAAAAACTCATCCTTTATGCTTTTATGGCCATTTTACTGAGGTACTGCCCATTGTTTTGGGGTTCGAGGGCGATTTACATGTTTGAGAGGTATGACCAAAAAATCGCTGCCTCTGATTTTATGGCTGCTTTCATGAGTTATTGGCCATAGTTTTGGGTTCCAAGGCGATTTATTTGTTTCAGAGTTATGACCAAAAACCATCTTTTAGCTGCTTTTATGGCCATTTTCATGAGTTATTGCCATAGTTTTGGGGTTCCAGGAGGTTTACATGTTTGAGAGGTATGACCAAAAGTTCTCGCTTTTTTGTTTTATGGCGCTTTCATAAGCTATTGCCCACAGTTTTGGGGTTCTAGGGCGATTTACATGTATGAGAGGTATGCCCAAAAAGACATCGTTTTTTCTTTTTTATGGCTGCGCTTATGAGCTATCGCCCATAGTTTTGGGGGTTCCAGGTATTTAAAAGTTTGAGAGGTATGACCAAAAACTCGCTGCTTTTGCATTTTATGGCCTTTTTTCATGAGTTATTTCCCACAATTTTGTGTTCGTGGTAATTTCATGTTTTAGAGTTATGACCAAAAACTAGTCGTTTATGCTTTATATCGCTTTTAATGAGCTATTGCACGTTGTTTTGGGGTTCTAGGCGATTTACATGTTTCGGAGTTATGACAAAACTCGTTTTTTTTGCATTTTATGGACATTTTCATGAGTCATTGCCCATATTTTTGGGTTCCAGGAAATTTACATGTCCTGTAAGCACGCCAAAAAGCTCGCCTTTTTTGTGTTTTATTGCCCACGCTTGGGGGTTCTATATGATTTACAACGACCATAATACCTTATACATGTTTCAGGCATCACCAAAACTTGTGTTTCTTTTTGTTTTATGTCCGCTTTCATGAGGTATTGTCTATAGTTTTCTTTGTTCCAAGGGTAATGCATGGCCAAGAAGACCCAAGATTTGATTTATAATTAAGACCAAAAACTAATTATTTTCGCTTCTTATGGCCGTTTTCACGAGTTCTTGCCCATAGTTTTTAGGTTCTAGGGTGATTTATAATGATCCTAATAAACGATAAGTGTTTGACTTATGACTAAAAAGTCGTCATTTTTTGCCTTTATGGCCATTTTACCCTACGGTTTTGGGGTTCTTGGGCGATTTACATGTTTGAGAGTTATGACCAAAAAGTCATCGTTTTTTGCTTTTTATGGACGTTTTCATGAGATATTGCCCACGGTTTTGGGGTTCCAAGGAGATTTACATGTTTCAGAGCTATGACCAAAAACTCGTCTTTTTGCGTTTTATGGCCATTTTCATGAGTTACTGCCCGCAGTTTTGGTGTTCCAGGGCGATTTATTTGTTTCGGAGGTATGAGGAAAAACTCAGGGTTTTTGTCTTTTGTGGCCATTTTCATGAGCTATTTCCCATAGTTTTGGGGTCCAGGGCGATTTAGTTGTTTGGAAGGTACGAGCAAAAACTCGTCGTTTTTGCGTCTTATGGCCATTTTCATGAGCTACTGCCCACAGTTTGGGGTTCTGGGCGATTTACATATCGGAGAGTTATGACCAAAAAGACATCGTTTTTGCTTTTTTATGGCGGTTTTCATGAGCTATTGCCCACAGTTTTGGGTTCCAGGGGCGATTTACATGTTACAGATATGACCAAAAACTCATCCTTTTGCGTTTTATCGCCATTTTCATGAGTTACTTCCCATAGTTTTGGGGTTCGAGGGCGATTTACATGTTTGAGAGGTATGACCAAAAAATCGTCGTCTCCGTATTTTATGGCCGTTTTCATGAGTTATTGGCCATAGTTTTGGGTTCCAAGGCGATTTACTTGTTTCAGAGTTATGACCAAAAAACCATCTTTTTAGCGTTTTATGGCCATTTTCATGAGTTATTGCCCATAGTTTTGGGGTTCCAGGGAGGTTTACATGTTTGAGAGGTATGACCAAAAGTTCTCTTTTTTTGTTTTATGGCAGTTTTCATAAGCTATTGCCCACAGTTTTGGGGTTCTAGGGCGATTTACATGTATGAGAGGTATGCCCAAAAAGTCATCGTTTTTTCTTTTTATGGCCGTTTTCATGAGCTATTGCCCATAGTTTTGGGGTTCCAGGGCGATTTACAAGTTTGAGAGGTATGACCAAAAAGTCGTTGTTTTTGCATTTTATGGCCTTTTTCATGAGTTATTGCCCACAATTTTGGGTTTGTGTGCGAATTTCATGTTTTAGAGTTATGACCAAAACTAGTCGCTTTATGCTTTTATGGTTTTAATGAGCTACTGCATAGTGTTTTTGGGGTTCTAAGGCGATTTACATGTTTCGAAGTTATGACAAAAACTCGTCCTTTTTGCATTTTATGGACATTTTCATGAGGCATTGCCCATATTTTTGGGGTTCCAGGGAAATTTACATGTTGGTAAGCACGCCGCAAAGCTCGCCTTTTTGTGTTTTATTGCCCACAGTTTTGGGGTTCTAATGCGATTTACAACCATAATACCTTATACATGTTTGTGGGCATCACCAAAAACTTGTGTTTCTTTTTGTTTTATGTCCGTTTTCATGAGGTATTGTCTATAGTTTTCTTGTTCCAAGGGGTAATGCATGGCCAGTAAGACCCAAGATTTGATTTAGAATTATGACCAAAAACTAATTATTTTCGCGTCTTATGGCCGTTTTCACGAGTTCTTGCCCATAGTTTTTAGGTTCTAGGGTGATTTATAATGATCCTAATAAACGATAAGTGTTTGACTTATGACTAAAAAGTCGTCATTTTTTGCCTTTATGGCCATTTTACCAAGCTATTGCCTACGGTTTTGGGGTTCTAGGGCGATTTACATGTTTGAGAGTTATGACCAAAAAGTCATCGTTTTTTGCTTTTTATGGACGTTTTCATGAGATATTTCCCACGGTTTTGGGGTTCCAAGGAGATTTACATGTTTCAGAGCTATGACCAAAAACTCGTCTTTTTGCGTTTTATGGCCATTTTCATGAGTTACTGCCCGCAGTTTTGGTGTTCCAGGGCGATTTATTTGTTTGGGAGGTACGAGCAAAAACTCGTCTTTTTGTCTTTTGTGGCCATTTTCATGAGCTATTTCCCATAGTTTTGGGGTCCAGGGCGATTTATTTGTTTGGGAGGTACGAGCAAAAACTCGTCGTTTTTGCGTCTTATGGCCATTTTCATGAGCTACTGCCCACAGTTTGCGTTCTAGGCGATTTACATATCGGAGAGTTATGACCAAAAAGACATCGTTTTTGCTTTTTTATGGCGGTTTTCATGAGCTATTGCCCACAGTTTTGGGTTCCAGGGGCGATTTACATGTTACAGATATGACCAAAAACTCATCCTTTTGCGTTTTATCGCCATTTTCATGAGTTACTTCCCATAGTTTTGGGGTTCGAGGGCGATTTACATGTTTGAGAGGTATGACCAAAAAATCGTCGTCTCCGTATTTTATGGCCGTTTTCATGAGTTATTGGCCATAGTTTTGGGTTCCAAGGCGATTTACTTGTTTCAGAGTTATGACCAAAAAACCATCTTTTTAGCGTTTTATGGCCATTTTCATGAGTTATTGCCCATAGTTTTGGGGTTCCAGGGAGGTTTACATGTTTGAGAGGTATGACCAAAAGTTCTCTTTTTTTGTTTTATGGCAGTTTTCATAAGCTATTGCCCACAGTTTTGAGGTTCTAGGGCGATTTACATGTATGAGAGGTATGCCCAAAAAGTCCTTGTTTTTTCTTTTTATGGCCGTTTTCATGAGCTATTGCCCATAGTTTTGGGGTTCCAGGGCGATTTAAAAGTTTGAGAGGTATGACCAAAAACTCGTCGTTTTTGCATTTTATGGCCTTTTTCATGAGTTATTTCCCACAATTTTGTGTTCGTGTGCGAATTTCATGTTTTAGAGTTATGACCAAAAACTAGTCGTTTTGCGTTTTATGGCTGTTTTAATGAGCTATTGCACAGTGTTTTTGGGGTTCTAGGGCGATTTACATGTTTCGGAGTTATGACAAAAACTCGTCTTTTTTGCATTTTATGGACATTTTCATGAGTCATTGCCCATATTTTTGGGGTTCCAGGGAAATTTACATGTCTGGTAAGTACGCGCAAAAGCTCGTCTTTTTTGTGTTTTATTGCCCACAGTTTGGGGGTTCTAAGGCGATTTACAACGACCATAATACCTTATACATGTTTGTGGGCATCACCAAAAACTTGTGTTTCTTTTTGTTTTATGTCCGTTTTCATGAGGTATTGTCTATAGTTTTCTTGTTCCAAGGGGTAATGCATGGCCAGTAAGACCCAAGATTTGATTTAGAATTATGACCAAAAACTAATTATTTTCGCGTCTTATGGCCGTTTTCACGAGTTCTTGCCCATAGTTTTTAGGTTCTAGGGTGATTTATAATGATCCTAATAAACGATAAGTGTTTGACTTATGACTAAAAAGTCGTCATTTTTTGCGTTTTATGGCCATTTTACCAAGCTATTGCCTACGGTTTTGGGGTTCTAGGGCGATTTACATGTTTGAGAGTTATGACCAAAAAGTCATCGTTTTTTGCTTTTTATGGACGTTTTCATGAGATATTGCCCACGGTTTTGGGGTTCCAAGGAGATTTACATGTTTCAGAGCTATGACCAAAAACTCGTCTTTTTGCGTTTTATGGCCATTTTCATGAGTTACTGCCCGCAGTTTTGGTGTTCCAGGGCGATTTATTTGTTTGGGAGGTACGAGCAAAAACTCGTCTTTTTGTCTTTTGTGGCCATTTTCATGAGCTATTTCCCATAGTTTTGGGGTCCAGGGCGATTTATTTGTTTGGGAGGTACGAGCAAAAACTCGTCGTTTTTGCGTCTTATGGCCATTTTCATGAGCTACTGCCCACAGTTTGGGGTTCTGGGCGATTTACATATCGGAGAGTTATGACCAAAAAGACATCGTTTTTGCTTTTTTATGGCGGTTTTCATGAGCTATTGCCCACAGTTTTGGGTTCCAGGGGCGATTTACATGTTACAGATATGACCAAAACTCAGCCTTTTGCGTTTGATGGCCTTTTTCATGAGTTACTTCCCTTAGTTTTGGGGTTCGAGGACGATTTATATGTTTGAGAGGAATGACTAAAAAATCGCCGTTTCTGCATTTTATGGCCGTTTTGATGAGTTTTTGGCCATAGTTTTGGGTTCCAATGCGATTTACTTGTTTCAGAGTTATGACCAAAAACTCATCTTTTTAGCGTTTTATGGCCATTTTCATGAGTTATTGCCCATAGTTTTGGGGTTCCAGGGAGGTTTACATGTTTGAGAGGTATGACCAAAAGTTCTCGTTTTTTTGTTTTATGGCAGTTTTCATAAGCTATTGCCCACAGTTTTGAGGTTCTAGGGCGATTTACATGTATGAGAGGTATGCCCAAAAAGTCCTTGTTTTTTCTTTTTATGGCCGTTTTCATGAGCTATTGCCCATAGTTTTGGGGTTCCAGGGCGATTTAAAAGTTTGAGAGGTATGACCAAAAACTCGTCGTTTTTGCATTTTATGGCCTTTTTCATGAGTTATTTCCTACAATTTTGTGTTCGTGTGCGAATTTCATGTTTTAGAGTTATGACCAAAAACTAGTCGTTTTGCGTTTTATGGCTGTTTTAATGAGCTATTGCACAGTGTTTTTGGGGTTCTAGGGCGATTTACATGTTTCGGAGTTATGACAAAAACTCGTCTTTTTTGCATTTTATGGACATTTTCATGAGTCATTGCCCATATTTTTGGGGTTCCAGGGAAATTTACATGTCTGGTAAGTACGCGCAAAAGCTCGTCTTTTTTGTGTTTTATTGCCCACAGTTTGGGGGTTCTAAGGCGATTTACAACGACCATAATACCTTATACATGTTTGGGGGTAATGCATGGCCACTAAGACCCAAGATTTGATTTAGAATTATGACCAAAAACTAATTATTTTCGCGTCTTATGGCCGTTTTCACGAGTTCTTGCCCATAGTTTTTAGGTTCTAGGGTGATTTATAATGATCCTAATAAACGATAAGTGTTTGACTTATGACTAAAAAGTCGTCATTTTTTGCCTTTATGGCCATTTTACCCTACGGTTTTGGGGTTCTTGGGCGATTTACATGTTTGAGAGTTATGACCAAAAAGTCATCGTTTTTTGCTTTTTATGGACGTTTTCATGAGATATTTCCCACGGTTTTGGGGTTCCAAGGAGATTTACATGTTTCAGAGCTATGACCAAAACTCGTCTTTTTTGCGTTTTATAGCCATTTTCATGAGTTATCGCCTTGCTTTTGGTGTTCCAGGGCGATTTATTTGTTTGGGAGGTACGAGCAAAAACTCGTCTTTTTGTCTTTTGTGGCCATTTTCATGAGCTATTTCCCATAGTTTTGGGGTCCAGGGCGATTTATTTGTTTGGAAGGTACGTGCAAAAACTCGTCGTTTTTGCGTCTTATGGCCATTTTCATGAGCTCGCCTGCTTTGGGGTTAGGCGATTTACATATCGGAGAGTTATGACCAAAAAGACATCGTTTTTGCTTTTTTATGGCGGTTTTCATGAGCTATTGCCCACAGTTTTGGGTTCCAGGGGCGATTTACATGTTACAGATATGACCAAAAACTCATCCTTTTGCGTTTTATCGCCATTTTCATGAGTTACTTCCCATAGTTTTGGGGTTCGAGGGCGATTTACATGTTTGAGAGGTATGACCAAAAAATCGTCGTCTCTGCATTTTATGGCCGTTTTCATGAGTTATTGGCCATAGTTTTGGGTTCCAAGGCGATTTACTTGTTTCAGAGTTATGACCAAAAAACCATCTTTTTAGCGTTTTATGGCCATTTTCATGAGTTATTGCCCATAGTTTTGGGGTTCCAGGGAGGTTTACATGTTTGAGAGGTATGACCAAAAGTTCTCGTTTTTTTGTTTTATGGCGGTTTTAAGCTATTGCCCACAGATTTGAGGTTCTAGGGCGATTTACATGTATGAGAGGTATGCCCAAAAAGTACTTGTTTTTTTCTTTTTATGGCCGTTTTCATGAGCTATTGCCCATAGTTTTGGGGTTCCAGGGCGATTTAAAAGTTTGAGAGGTATGACCAAAAACTCGTCGTTTTTGCATTTTATGGCCTTTTTCATGAGTTATTTCCCACAATTTTGTGTTCGTGTGCGAATTTCATGTTTTAGAGTTATGACCAAAAACTAGTCGTTTTGCGTTTTATGGCTGTTTTAATGAGCTATTGCACAGTGTTTTTGGGGTTCTAGGGCGATTTACATGTTTCGGAGTTATGACAAAAACTCGTCTTTTTTGCATTTTATGGACATTTTCATGAGTCATTGCCCATATTTTTGGGGTTCCAGGGAAATTTACATGTCTGGTAAGTACGCGCAAAAGCTCGTCTTTTTTGTGTTTTATTGCCCACAGTTTGGGGGTTCTAAGGCGATTTACAACGACCATAATACCTTATACATGTTTGGGGGTAATGCATGGCCAGTAAGACCCAAGATTTGATTTAGAATTATGACCAAAAACTAATTATTTTCGCGTCTTATGGCCGTTTTCACGAGTTCTTGCCCATAGTTTTTAGGTTCTAGGGTGATTTATAATGATCCTAATAAACGATAAGTGTTTGACTTATGACTAAAAAGTCGTCATTTTTGCGTTTTATGGCCATTTTACCAAGCTATTGCCTACGGTTTTGGGGTTCTAGGGCGATTTACATGTTTGAGAGTTATGACCAAAAAGTCATCGTTTTTTGCTTTTTATGGACGTTTTCATGAGATATTGCCCACGGTTTTGGGGTTCCAAGGAGATTTACATGTTTCAGAGCTATGACCAAAAACTCGTCTTTTTGCGTTTTATGGCCATTTTCATGAGTTACTGCCCGCAGTTTTGGTGTTCCAGGGCGATTTATTTGTTTGGGAGGTACGAGCAAAAACTCGTCTTTTTGTCTTTTGTGGCCATTTTCATGAGCTATTTCCCATAGTTTTGGGGTCCAGGGCGATTTATTTGTTTGAGAGAATGCGAGCAAAAACTCGTCGTTTTTGCGTCTTATGGCCATTTTCATGAGCTACTGCCCACAGTTTGGGGTTCTGGGCGATTTACATATCGGAGAGTTATGACCAAAAAGACATCGTTTTTGCTTTTTTATGGCGGTTTTCATGAGCTATTGCCCACAGTTTTGGGTTCCAGGGGCGATTTACATGTTACAGATATGACCAAAAACTCATCCTTTTGCGTTTTATCGCCATTTTCATGAGTTACTTCCCATAGTTTTGGGGTTCGAGGGCGATTTACATGTTTGAGAGGTATGACCAAAAAATCGTCGTCTCTGCATTTTATGGCCGTTTTCATGAGTTATTGGCCATAGTTTTGGGTTCCAAGACGATTTACTTGTTTCAGAGTTATGACCAGAAAACCATCTTTTAAGCGTTTTATGGCCATTTTCATGAGTTATTGCCCATAGTTTTGTGGTTCCAGGGAGGTTTACATGTTTGAGAGGTATAACCAAAAGTTCTCGTTTTTTTGTTTTATGGCAGTTTTCATAAGCTATTGCCCACAGTTTTGAGGTTCTAGGGAGATTTACATGTATGAGAGGTATGCCCAAAAAGTCCTTGTTTTTTCTTTTTATGGCCGTTTTCATGAGCTATTGCCCATAGTTTTGGGGTTCCAGGGCGATTTAAAAGTTTGAGAGGTATGACCAAAAACTCGTCGTTTTTGCATTTTATGGCCTTTTTCATGAGTTATTTCCCACAATTTTGTGTTCGTGTGCGAATTTCATGTTTTAGAGTTATGACCAAAAACTAGTCGTTTTGCGTTTTATGGCTGTTTTAATGAGCTATTGCACAGTGTTTTTTGGGTTCTAGGGCGATTTACATGTTTCGGAGTTATGACAAAAACTCGTCTTTTTTGCATTTTATGGACATTTTCATGAGTCATTGCCCATATTTTTGGGGTTCTAGGGAAATTTACATGTCTGGTAAGTACGCGCAAAAGCTCGTCTTTTTTGTGTTTTATTGCCCACAGTTTGGGGGTTCTAAGGCGATTTACAACGACCATAATACCTTATACATGTTTGTTCCATGGGGTAATGCATGGCCACTAAGACCCAAGATTTGATTTAGAATTATGACCAAAAACTAATTATTTTCGCGTCTTATGGCCGTTTTCACGAGTTCTTGCCCATAGTTTTTAGGTTCTAGGGTGATTTATAATGATCCTAATAAACGATAAGTGTTTGACTTATGACTAAAAAGTCGTCATTTTTGCGTTTTATGGCCATTTTACCAAGCTATTGCCTACGGTTTTGGGGTTCTAGGGCGATTTACATGTTTGAGAGTTATGACCAAAAAGTCATCGTTTTTTGCTTTTTATGGACGTTTTCATGAGATACTTCCCACGGTTTTGGGGTTCCAAGGAGATTTACATGTTTCAGAGCTATGACCAAAAGCTCGTCTTTTTGCGTTTTATGGCCATTTTCATGAGTTACTGCCCGCAGTTTTGGTGTTCCAGGGCGATTTATTTGTTTGGGAGGTACGAGCAAAAACTCGTCTTTTTGTCTTTTGTGGCCATTTTCATGAGCTATTTCCCATAGTTTTGGGGTCCAGGGCGATTTATTTGTTTGGGAGGTACGAGCAAAAACTCGTCGTTTTTGCGTCTTATGGCCATTTTCATGAGCTACTGCCCACAGTTTGGGGTTCTGGGCGATTTACATATCGGAGAGTTATGACCAAAAAGACATCGTTTTTGCTTTTTTATGGCGGTTTTCATGAGCTATTGCCCACAGTTATTGGGTTCCAGGGGCGATTTACATGTTTTAGATATGACCAAAAACTCATCCTTTTGCGTTTTATCGCCATTTTCATGAGTTACTTCCCATAGTTTTGGGGTTCGAGGGCGATTTACATGTTTGAGAGGTATGACCAAAAAATCGTCGTCTCTGCATTTTATGGCCGTTTTCATGAGTTATTGGCCATAGTTTTGGGTTCCAAGGCGATTTACTTGTTTCAGAGTTATGACCAGAAAACCATCTTTTAAGCGTTTTATGGCCATTTTCATGAGTTATTGTCCATAGTTTTTGGGTTCCAGGGCGGTTTACATGTTTGAGAGGTATGACCAAAAGTTCTCGTTTTTTCGTTTTATGGCAGTTTTCATGAGCTATTGCCCACAGGTTTGAGGTTCCAGCGCGATTTACATGTATGAGAGGTATGCCCAAAAAGTCCTTGTTTTTTCTTTTTATGGCCGTTTTCATGAGCTATTGCCCATAGTTTTGGGTTTCCAGGGCGATTTAAAAGTTTGAGAGGTATGACCAAAAACTCGTCGTTTTTGAATTTTATGGCCTTTTTCATGAGTTATTTCCCACAATTTTGTGTTCGTGTGCGAATTTCATGTTTTAGAGTTATGACCAAAAACTAGTCGTTTTGCGTTTTATGGCTGTTTTAATGAGCTATTGCACAGTGTTTTTGGGGTTCTAGGGCGATTTACATGTTTCAGAGTTATGACAAAAACTCGTCTTTTTTGCATTTTATGGACATTTTCATGAGTCAATTCCCATATTTTTGGGGTTCTAGGGAAATTTACATGTCTGGTAAGTACGCGCAAAAGCTCGTCTTTTTTGTGTTTTATTGCCCACAGTTTGGGGGTTCTAAGGCGATTTACAACGACCATAATACCTTATACATGTTTGGGGGTAATGCATGGCCACTAAGACCCAAGATTTGATTTAGAATTATGACCAAAAACTAATTATTTCCGCGTCTTATGGCCGTTTTCACGAGTTCTTGCCCATAGTTTTTAGGTTCTAGGGTGATTCATAATGATCCTAATAAACGATAAGTGTTTGACTTATGACTAAAAAGTCGTCATTTTTGCGTTTTATGGCCATTTTACCAAGCTATTGCCTACGGTTTTGGGGTTCTAGGGCGATTTACATGTTTGAGAGTTATGACCAAAAAGTCATCGTTTTTTGCTTTTTATGGACGTTTTCATGAGATATTGCCCACGGTTTTGGGGTTCCAAGGAGATTTACATGTTTCAGAGCTATGACCAAAAACTCGTATTTTTGCATTTTATGGCCATTTTCATGAGTTACTGCCCGCAGTTTTGGTGTTCTAGGGCGATTTATTTGTTTGGGAGGTACGAGCAAAAACTCGTCTTTTTGTCTTTTGTGGCCATTTTCATGAGCTATTTCCCATAGTTTTGGGGTCCAGGGCGATTTATTTGTTTGGGAGGTACGAGCAAAAACTCGTCGTTTTTGCGTCTTATGGCCATTTTCATGAGCTACTGCCCACAGTTTGGGGTTCTGGGCGATTTACATATCGGAGAGTTATGACCAAAAAGACATCGTTTTTGCTTTTTTATGGCGGTTTACATGAGCTATTGCCCACAGTTTTGGGTTCCAGGGGCGATTTACGTGTTATAGATATGACCAAAAACTCATCCTTTTGCGTTTTATCGCCATTTTCATGAGTTACTTCCCATAGTTTTGGGGTTCGAGGGCGATTTACATGTTTAAGAGGTATGACCAAAAAATCGTCGTCTCTGCATTTTATGGCCGTTTTCATGAGTTATTGGCCATAGTTTTGGGTTCCAAGGCGATTTACTTGTTTCAGAGTTATGACCAAAAAACCATCTTTTTAGCGTTTTATGGCCATTTTCATGAGTTATTGCCCATAGTTTTGGGGTTCCAGGGAGGTTTACATGTTTGAGAGGTATGACCAAAAGTTCTCGTTTTTTTGTTTTATGGCAGTTTTCATAAGCTATTGCCCACAGTTTTGAGGTTCTAGGGCGATTTACATCAATGAGAGGTATGCCCAAAAAGTCCTTGTTTTTTTCTTTTTATGGCCGTTTTCATGAGCTATTGCCCATAGTTTTGGGGTTCCAGGGTGATTTAAAAGTTTGAGAGGTATGACCAAAAACTCGTCGTTTTTGCATTTTATGGCCTTTTTCATGAGTTATTTCCCACAATTTTGTGTTCGTGTGCGAATTTCATGTTTTAGAGTTATGACCAAAAACTAGTCGTTTTGCGTTTTATGGCTGTTTTAATGAGCTATTGCACAGTGTTTTGGGGGTTCTAGGGCGATTTACATGTTTCGGAGTTATGACAAAAACTCATCTTTTTTGCATTTTATGTATAGTTTCATGAGTCATTGCCCATATTTTTGGTGTTCCAGGGAAATTTACATGTCTGGTAAGTACACGCAAAAGCTCGTCTTTTTTGTGTTTTATTGCCCACAGTTTGGGGGTTCTAAGGGGATTTACAACGACCATAATACCATATACATGTTTGTGGGCATCACCAAAAACTTGTGCTTCTTTTTGTTTTATGTCCGTTTTCATGAGGTATTGTCTATAGTTTTCTTGTTCCAAGGGGTAATGCATGGCCACTAAGACCCAAGATTTGATTTAGAATTATGACCAAAAACTAATTATTTTCGCGTCTTATGGCCGTTTTCACGAGTTCTTGCCCATAGTTTTTAGGTTCTAGGGTGATTTATAATGATCCTAATAAACGATAAGTGTTTGACTTATGATTAAAAGTCGTCATTTTTTGCGTTTTATGGCCATTTTACCAAGCTATTGCCTACGGTTTTGGGGTTCTAGGGCGATTTACATGTTTGAGAGTTATGACCAAAAAGTCATCGTTTTTTGCTTTTTATGGACGTTTTCATGAGATATTGCCCACGGTTTTGGGGTTCCAAAGAGATTTACATGTTTCAGAGCTATGAACAAAAACTCGACTTTTTGCGTTTTATGGCCATTTTCATGAGTTACTGCCCGCAGTTTTGGTGTTCCAGGGCGATTTATTTGTTTGGGAGGTACGAGCAAAAACTCGTTTTTTTGTCTTTTGTGGCCATTTTCATGAGCTATTTCCCATAGTTTTGGGGTCCAGGGCGATTTACTTGTTTTGGAGGTACGAGCAAAAACTCGTCGTTTTTGCGTCTTATGGCCATTTTCATGAGCTACCGCCCACAGATTGGGGTTCCAGGGAGGTTTACATGTTTGAGAGGTATGACCAAAAGTTCCCGTTTTTTGTTTTATGGCAGTTTTCATAAGCTATTGCCCACAGTTTTGAGGTTCTAGGTCGATTTAGATGTATGAGAGGTATGCCCAAAAAGTCCTTGTTTTTTCTTTTTATGGCCGTTTTCATGAGCTATTTCCCATAGTTTTGGGGTTCCAGGGCGATTTAAAAGTTTGAGAGGTATGACCAAAAACTCGTCGTTTTTGCATTTTATAGCCTTTTTCATGAGTTATTGCCCACAATTTTGGGTTCTAGGGCGAATTTCATGTTTTAGAGTTATGACCAAAAACTAGTCGTTTTGCGTTTTATGGTTGTTTTAATGAGCTACTGCATAGTGTTTTTGGGGTTCTAAGGCGATTTACATGTTTCGAAGTTATGACAAAAACTCGTCCTTTTTGCATTTTATGTATAGTTTCATGAGTCATTGCCCATATTTTTGGTGTTCCAGGGAAATTTACATGTCAGTAATACGCATAAAAGCTCGTCTTTTTTGTGTTTTGTTGCCCACAGTTTTGGGGTTCTAAGGCGATTTACAAGGACCATAATACCAGATACATGTTTATGGGCATCACCAAATACTTGTTTTTCTTCTTGTTTTATGTTCGTTTTCATGAGATATTGTCTATAGTTTTGTTGTTCCAAGGGGATATGCATGGCCAGTAAGACCCAAGATTTGATTTAGAATTATGACCAAAAACTAATTATTTTCGCGTCTTATGGCCGTTTTCACGAGTTCTTGCCCATAGTTTTTAGGTTCTAGGGTGATTTATAATGATCCTAATAAACGATAAGTGTTTGACTTATGACTAAAAAGTCATCAATTTTGGGTTTTATGGCCATTTTACTAAGCTATTGCCTACGGTTTTTGGGGTTCTAGGGCGATTTACATGTTTGAGAGTTATGACCAAAAAGTCATCATTTTTTTTGCTTTTTATGGCCGTGCTCAAGAGATATTGCCCACAGTTTTGTGGTTCCACGGAGATTTACATGTTTCGGAGCTATGACCAAAAACTCGTCCTATTGCGTTTTATGGCCATTTTCATGAGTTCTCGCCTGATTTTGGTGTTCCAGGGCGATTTATTTGTTTGGGAGGTACGAGCAAAAACTCGTCTTTTTGTCTTTTGTGGCCATTTTCATGAGCTATTTCCCATAGTTTTGGGGTCCAGGGCGATTTATTTGTTTGGGAGGTACGAGCAAAAACTCGTCGTTTTTGCGTCTTATGGCCATTTTCATGAGCTACTGCCCACAGTTTGGGGTTCTGGGCGATTTACATATCGGAGAGTTATGACCAAAAAGACATCGTTTTTGCATTTTTATGGCGGTTTTCATGAGCTATTGCCCACAGTTTTGGGTTCCAGGGGCGATTTACATGTTACAGATATGACCAAAAACTCATCCTTTTGCGTTTTATCGCCATTTTCATGAGTTACTTCCCATAGTTTTGGGGTTCGAGGGCGATTTACATGTTTAAGAGGTATGACCAAAAAATCGTCGTCTCTGCATTTTATGGCCGTTTTCATGAGTTATTGGCCATAGTTTTGGGTTCCAAGGCGATTTACTTGTTTCAGAGTTATGACCAAAAAACCATCTTTTTAGCGTTTTATGGCCATTTTCATGAGTTATTGCCCATAGTTTTGGGGTTCCAGGGAGGTTTACATGTTTGAGAGGTATGACCAAAAGTTCTCTTTTTTTGTTTTATGGCAGTTTTCATAAGCTATTGCCCACAGATTTGAGGTTCTAGGGCGATTTACATGTATGAGAGGTATGCCCAAAAAGTACTTGTTTTTTTCTTTTTATGGCCGTTTTCATGAGCTATTGCCCATAGTTTTGGGGTTCCAGGGCGATTTAAAAGTTTGATAGGTAAGACCAAAAGTAGTCGTTTTTGCATTTTATGGCCTTTTTCATGAGTTATTTCCCACAATTTTGTGTTCGTGTGCGAATTTCATGTTTTAGAGTTATGACCAAAAACTAGTCGTTTTGCGTTTTATGGCTGTTTTAATGAGCTATTGCACAGTGTTTTTGGGGTTCTAGGGCGATTTACATGTTTCGGAGTTATGACAAAAACTCGTCTTTTTTGCATTTTATGGACATTTTCATGAGTCATTGCCCATATTTTTGGGATTCTAGGGAAATTTACATGTGTAGTAAAACGCAGCAAAGCTCGTCTTTTTTGTGTTTTATTGCGCACAGATTGGGGGTTCTAAGGCGATTTACAACGACCATAATACCTTATACATGTTTGTGGGCATCACCAAAAACTTGTGTTTCTTTTTGATTTATGTCCGTTTTCATGAGGTATTGTCTATAGTTTTCTTGTTCCAAGGGATAATGCATGGCCAGTAAGACCCAAGATTTGATTTAGAATTATGACCAAAAATTAATTATTTTCGCGTCTTATGGCCGTTTTCACGAGTTCTTGCCCATAGTTTTTAGGTTCTAGGGTGATTTATAATGATCCTAATAAACGATAAGTGTTTGACTTATGACTAAAAAGTCGTCATTTTTGCGTTTTATGGCCATTTTACCAAGCTATTGCCTACGGTTTTGGGGTTCTAGGGCGATTTACATGTTTGAGAGTTATGACCAAAAAGTCATCGTTTTTTGCTTTTTATGGACGTTTTCATGAGATATTGCCCACGGTTTTGGGGTTCCAAGGAGATTTACATGTTTCAGAGCTATGACCAAAAACTCGTCTTTTTGCGTTTTATGGCCATTTTCCTGAGTTACTGCCCACAGTTTTGGTGTTCCAGGGAGATTTATTTTTTTGGGAGGTACGAACAAAAGCTCGACGTTTTTGCCTTTTATGGCCATTTTCATGAGATATTGCCCACAGTTTTGGGGTCCAGGACGATTTATTTTTTTGGGAGGTACGAGCAAAAACTCGTCTTTTTTGCGTTTTATGGCCATTTTCATGAGCTACTGCCCACACTTTGGGGTTCTAGGCGATTTACATATTGGAGAGTTATGACCAAAAAGACATCGTTTTTGCATTTTTGTGGCGGTGTTCATGAGCTATTGCCCACAGTTTTGGGTTCCAGGGGCGATTTACATGTTACAGATATGACCAAAAACTCATCCTTTTGCGTTTTATCGCCATTTTCATGAGTTACTTCCCATAGTTTTGGGGTTCGAGGGCGATTTACATGTTTGAGAGGTATGACCAAAAAATCGTCGTCTCTGCATTTTATGGCCGTTTTCATGAGTTATTGGCCATAGTTTTGGGTTCCAAGGCGATTTACTTGTTTCAGAGTTATGACCAAAAAACCATCTTTTTAGCGTTTTATGGCCATTTTCATGAGTTATTGCCCATAGTTTTGGGGTTCCAGGGAGGTTTACATGTTTGAGAGGTATGACCAAAAGTTCTCGTTTTTTTGTTTTATGGCAGTTTTCATAAGCTATTGCCCACAGTTTTGAGGTTCTAGGGCGATTTACATGTATGAGAGGTATGCCCAAAAAGTCCTTGTTTTTTTCTTTTTATGGCCGTTTTCATGAGCTATTGCCCATAGTTTTGGGGTTTCAGGGCGATTTAAAAGTTTGAGAGGTAGTTGTTTTTGCATTTTATGGCCTTTTTCATGAGTTATTTCCCACAATTTTGTGTTCGTGTGCGAATTTCATGTTTTAGAGTTATGACCAAAAACTAGTCGTTTTGCGTTTTATGGCTGTTTTAATGAGCTATTGCACAGTGTTTTTGGGGTTCTAGGGCGATTTACATGTTTCGGAGTTATGACAAAAACTCGTCTTTTTTGCATTTTATGGACATTTTCATGAGTCATTGCCCATATTTTTGGGGTTCCAGGGAAATTTACATGTATACAGTAAAAAGCTCGTAGCTTCGTCTTTTTTGTGTTTTATTGCCCACAGTTTGGGGGTTCTAAGGCGATTTACAACGACCATAATACCTTATACATGTTTGTGGGCATGACCAAAAAATGGTGTTTCTTTTTGTTTTATGTCCGTTTTCATGAGGTATTGTCTATAGTTTTCTTGTTCCAAGGGGTAATGCATGGCCAGTAAGACCCAAGATTTGATTTAGAATTATGACCAGAAACTAATTATTTTCACGTCTTATGGCCGTTTTCATGAGTTCTTGCCCATAGTTTTTAGGTTCTAGGGTGATTTATAATGATCCTAATAAACGATAAGTGTTTGACTTATGACTAAAAAGTCGTCATTTTTGCGTTTTATGGCCATTTTACCAAGCTATTGCCTACGGTTTTGGGGTTCTAGGGCGATTTACATGTTTGAGAGTTATGACCAAAAAGTCATCGTTTTTTGCTTTTTATGGACGTTTTCATGAGATATTGCCCACGGTTTTGGGGTTCCAAGGAGATTTACATGTTTCAGAGCTATGACCAAAAACTCGTCTTTTTGCGTTTTATGGCCATTTTCATGAGTTCTCGCATGATTTGGGTGTTCCAGGCGTTTATTTGTTTGGGAGGTACGAGCAAAAACTTGTCTTTTTGTCTTTTGTGGCCATTTTCATGAGCTATTTCCCATAGTTTTGGGGTCCAGGGCGATTTATTTGTTTGGGAGGTACGAGCAAAAACTCATCGTTTTTGCGTCATATGGCCATTTTCATGAGCTACTGCCCATAGTTTGGGGTTCTGGGCGATTTACATATCGGAGAGTTATGACCAAAAAGACTTCGTTTTTGCATTTTTATGGCGGTTTTCATGAGCTATTGCCCACAATTATCGGGTTCCAGGCCAATTTACATGTTCCAGATATGACCAAAAACTCATCCTTTTTGCGTTTTATCGCCATTTTCATGAGTTACTTCCCATAGTTTTGGGGTTCGAGGGCGATTTACATGTTTGAGAGGTATGACCAAAAAATCGTCGTCTCTGCATTTTATGGCCGTTTTCATGAGTTATTGGCCATAGTTTTGGGTTCCAAGGCGATTTACTTGTTTCAGAGTTATGACCAAAAAACCATCTTTTTAGCGTTTTATGGCCATTTTCATGAGTTATTGCCCATAGTTTTGGGGTTCCAGAGAGGTTTACATGTTTGAGAGGTATAACCAAAAGTTCTCGTTTTTTTGTTTTATGGCAGTTTTCATAAGCTATTTCCCACAGTTTTGAGGTTTTATGGCGATTTACATGTATGAGAGGTATGCCCAAAAAGTCCTTGTTTTTTCTTTTTATGGCCGTTTTCATGAGCTATTGCCCATAGTTTTGGGGTTCCAGGGCGATTTAAAAGTTTGAGAGGTATGACCAAAAACTCGTCGTTTTTGCATTTTATGGCCTTTTTCATGAGTTATTTCCCACAATTTTGTGTTCGTGTGCGAATTTCATGTTTTAGAGTTATGACCAAAAACTAGTCGTTTTGCGTTTTATGGATGTTTTAATGAGCTATTGCACAGTGTTTTTTTGGGTTCTAGGGCGATTTACATGTTTCGGAGTTATGACAAAAACTCGTCTTTTTTGCATTTTATGGACATTTTCATGAGTCATTGCCCATATTTTTGGGGTTCCACGAAAATTTACATGTCGGGTAAGTATAAAAGCTTCGTCTTTTTGTGTTTTATTGCCTGCTTTGGGGGTTCTAAGGCGATTACTTGACCATAATACCTTATACACGTTTGTGGGCATCACCAAAAACTTGTGTTTCTTTTTGTTTTATGTCCGTTTTCATGAGGTATTGTCTATAGTTTTCTTGTTCCAAGGGGTAATGCATGGCCAGTAAGACCCAAGATTTGATTTAGAATTATGACCAAAAACTAATTATTTTCGCGTCTTATGGCCGTTTTCACGAGTTCTTGCCCATAGTTTTTAGGTTCTAGGGTGATTTATAATGATCCTAATAAACGATAAGTGTTTGACTTATGACTAAAAAGTCGTCATTTTTTGCGTTTTATGGCCATTTTACCAAGCTATTGCCTACGGTTTTAGGGTTCTAGGGCGATTTACATGTTTGAGAGTTATGACCAAAAAGTCAATGTTTTTTGCTTTTTATGGACGTTTTCATGAGATATTTCCCACGGTTTTGGGGTTCCAAGGAGATTTACATGTTTCAGAGCTATGACCAAAAACTCGTCTTTTTGCGTTTTATGGCCATTTTCATGAGTTACTGCCCATAGTTTTGGTGTTCCAGGGCGATTTATTTGTTTGGGAGGTACGAGCAAAAGGTCGGCGTTTTTGCCTTTTATGGCCATTTTCATGAGATATTGCCCAAAGTTTTGGGGTCCAGGACGATTTATTATTTTGGGAGGTACGAGCAAAAACTCGTCTTTTTTGCGTTTTATGGCCATTTTCATGAGCTACTCCTGATTTGGGGTTCTGGGCGATTTACATATCGGAGAGTTATGACCAAAAAGACATCGTTTTTGCTTTTTTATGGCGGTTTTCATGAGCTATTGCCCACAGTTTTGGGTTCCAGGGGCGATTTACATGTTACAGATATGACCAAAAACTCATCCTTTTGCGTTTTATCGCCATTTTCATGAGTTACTTCCCATAGTTTTGGGGTTCGAGGGCGATTTACATGTTTAAGAGGTATGACCAAAAAATCGTCGTCTCTGCATTTTATGGCCGTTTTCATGAGTTATTGGCCATAGTTTTGGGTTCCAAGGCGATTTACTTGTTTCAGAGTTATGACCAAAAAACCATCTTTTTAGCGTTTTATGGCCATTTTCATGAGTTATTGCCCATAGTTTTGGGGTTCCAGGGAGGTTTACATGTTTGAGAGGTATGACCAAAAGTTCTCGTTTTTTTGTTTTATGGCAGTTTTCATAAGCTATTGCCCATAGTTTTGAGGTTCTAGGGCGATTCACATGTATGAGAGGTATGCCCAAGAAGTCCTTATTTTTTTTTATGGCCGTTTTCATGAGCTATTGCCCATAGTTTTGGGGTTCCAGGGCGATTTAAAAGTTTGAGAGGTATGACCAAAAACTCGTCGTTTTTGCATTTTATGGCCTTTTTCATGAGTTATTTCCCACAATTTTGTGTTCGTGTGCGAATTTCATGTTTTAGAGTTATGACCAAAAACTAGTCGTTTTGCGTTTTATGGATGTTTTAATGAGCTATTGCCTGATGTTTTTTTTGGGTTCTAGGGCGATTTACATGTTTCGGAGTTATGACAAAAAAACTTCTTTTTTGCTTTTTATGGACATTTTCATGAGTCATTGCCCATATTTTTGGGGTTCCAGGGAAATTTACATGTCTGGTAAGTCTGTAAAGCTTCGTCTTTTTGTGTTTTATTGCCTGATTTGGGGTTCCAAGGCGATTTACAACGACCATAATACCTTATACATGTTTGTGGGCATCACCAAAAACTTGTGTTTCTTTTGTTTTTATGTCCGTTTCATGAGGTATTGTCTATAGTTTTCTTGTTCCAAGGGGTAATGCATGGCGATAAGACCATAGATTTTATTTAGAATTATGACCAAAAACTAATTATTTTCGCGTCTTATGGCCGTTTTCACGAGTTCTTGCCCATAGTTTTTAGGTTCTAGGGTGATTTATAATGATCCTAATAAACGATAAGTGTTTGACTTATGACTAAAAAGTCTTCATTTTTTGCGTTTTATGGCCATTTTACCAAGCTATTGCCTACGGTTTTAGGGTTCTAGGGCGATTTACATGTTTGAGAGTTATGACCAAAAAGTCATCATTTTTTTTGCTTTTTATGGCCGTGCTCAAGAGATATTGCCCACAGTTTTGTGGTTCCACGGAGATTTACATGTTTCGGAGCTATGACCAAAAACTCGTCCTTTTGCGTTTTATGGCCATTTTCCTGAGTTACTGCCCCTTGTTTTGGTGTTCCAGGGCGATTTATTTGTTTGGGAGGTACGAGCAAAAGGTCGGCGTTTTTGCCTTTTATGGCCATTTTCATGAGATATTGCCCAAAGTTTTGGGGTCCAGGACGATTTATTATTTTGGGAGGTACGAGCAAAAACTCGTCTTTTTTGCGTTTTATGGCCATTTTCATGAGCTACTCCCACATTTGGGGTTCTAGGCGATTTACATATTAGAGAGTTATGACCCAAAAGACATCGTTTTTGCTTTTTATGGCAGTTTTCATGAGCTATTGCCCACAATTATCGGGTTCCAGGGCAATTTACATGTTTCAGATATGACCAAAAACTCATCCTTTTGCGTTTTATCGCCATTTTCATGAGTTACTTCCCATGGTTTTGGGGTTCGAGGGCAATTTACATGTTTGAGAGGTATGACCAAAAAATCGTCGTTTCTGCATTTTATGGCCGTTTTCATGAGTTATTGGCTATAGTTTTGGGTTCCAAGGCGATTTTCTTGTTTTAGAGTTATGACCAAAAACTCATCTTTTTAGCGTTTTATGGCCATTTTCATGAGTTATTGTCCATAGTTTTTGGGTTCCAGGGCGGTTTACATGTTTGAGAGGTATGACCAAAAGTTCTCGTTTTTTCGTTTTATGGCAGTTTTCATGAGCTATTGCCCACATGTTTGAGGTTCCAGCGCGATTTACATGTATGAGAGGTATGCCCAAAAAGTCCTTTTTTTTCTTTTTATGGCCGTTTTCATGAGCTATTGCCCATAGTTTTGGGGTTCCAGGGCGATTTAAAAGTTTGAGAGGTATGACCAAAAACTCGTCATTTTTGCTTTTTATGGCCTTTTTCATGAGTTATTTCCCACAATTTTGTGTTCGTGTGCGAATTTCATGTTTTAGAGGTATGACCAAAAACTAGTCGTTTTGCGTTTTATGGATGTTTTAATGAGCTATTGCACAGTGTTTTTTTGGGTTCTAGGGCGATTTACATGTTTCGGAGTTATGACAAAAACTCGTCTTTTTTGCATTTTATGGACATTTTCATGAGTCATTGCCCATATTTTTGGGGTTCCAGGGAAATTTACATGTCACAGTAAGTGCAGCAAAGCTCGTCTTTTTGCGTTTTATTGCCCACAGTTTGGGGGTTCTAAGGTGATTTACAACGACCATAATACCTTATACATGTTTGTGGGCATCACCAAAAACTTGTGTTTCTTTTTGTTTTATGTCCGTTTTCATGAGGTATTGTCTATAGTTTTCTTGTTCCAAGGGGTAATGCATGGCCAGTAAGACCCAAGATTTGATTTAGAATTATGACCAAAAACTAATTATTTTCGCGTCTTATGGCCGTTTTCACGAGTTCTTGCCCATAGTTTTTAGGTTCTAGGGTGATTTATAATGATCCTAATAAACGATAAGTGTTTGACTTATGACTAAAAAGTCTTCATTTTTTGCGTTTTATGGCCATTTTACCAAGCTATTGCCTACGGTTTTAGGGTTCTAGGGCGATTTACATGTTTGAGAGTTATGACCAAAAAGTCAATGTTTTTTGCTTTTTATGGACGTTTTCATGAGATATTTCCCACGGTTTTGGGGTTCCAAGGAGATTTACATGTTTCAGAGCTATGACCAAAAACTCGTCTTTTTGCGTTTTATGGCCATTTTCATGAGTTACTGCCCGCAGTTTTGGTGTTCCAGGGCGATTTATTTGTTTGCGAGGTACGAGCAAAAACTCGTCTTTTTGTATTTTGTGGCCATTTTCATGAGCTATTTCCCATAGTTTGGGGGTCCAGGGCGATTTATTTGTTTGGGAGGTACGAGCAAAAACTCGTCGTTTTTGCGTCTTATGGCCATTTTCATGAGCTCGCCTTACAGTTTGGGGTTAGGCGATTTACATATCGGAGAGTTATGACCAAAAGACATCGTTTTTGCTTTTTTATGGCGGTTTTCATGAGCTATTGCCCATTTTGGGTTCGAGGCGATTACATGTTTTAGGACCAAAAACTCATCCTTTTGCGTTTTATCGCCATTTTCATGAGTTACTTCCCATAGTTTTGGGGTTCGAGGGCGATTTACATGTTTAAGAGGTATGACCAAAAAATCGTCGTCTCTGCATTTTATGGCCGTTTTCATGAGTTAATGGCCATAGTTTTGGGTTCCAAGGCGATTTACTTGTTTTAGAGTTATGACCAAAAAACCATCTTTTTAGCGTTTTATGGCCATTTTCATGAGTTATTGCCCATAGTTTTGGGGTTCCAGGGAGGTTTACATGTTTGAGAGGTATGACCAAAAGTTCTTGTTTTTTTGTTTTATGGCGGTTTTCATAAGCTATTGCCCACAGTTTTGAGGTTCTAGGGCGATTTACATGTATGAGAGGTATGCCCAAAAAGTCCTTTTTTTTCTTTTTATGGCCGTTTTCATGAGCTATTGCCCATAGTTTTGGGGTTCCAGGGCGATTTAAAAGTTTGAGAGGTATGACCAAAAACTCGTCATTTTTGCATTTTATGGCCTTTTTCATGAGTTATTTCCCACAATTTTGTGTTCGTGTGCGAATTTCATGTTTTAGAGTTATGACCAAAAACTAGTCGTTTTGCGTTTTATGGATGTTTTAATGAGCTATTGCACAGTGTTTTTTTGGGTTCTAGGGCGATTTACATGTTTCGGAGTTATGACAAAAACTCGTCTTTTTTGCATTTTATGGACATTTTCATGAGTCATTGCCCATATTTTTGGGGTTCCAGAGAAATTTACATGTTTGGGAAGTACGAGCAAAAGCTCGTCTTTTTTGTGTTTTATTGCGCACAGTTTGGGGGTTCTAAGGCGATTTACAACGACCATAATACCTGATACATGTTTGTGGGCATCACCAAAAACTTGTGTTTCTTTTTGTTTTATGTCCGTTTTCATGAGGTATTGTCTATAGTTTTCTTGTTCCAAGGGGTAATGCATGGCCAGTAAGACCCAAGATTTGATTTAGAATTATGACCAAAAACTAATTATTTTCGCGTCTTATGGCCGTTTTCACGAGTTCTTGCCCATAGTTTTTAGGTTCTAGGGTGATTTATAATGATCCTAATAAACGATAAGTGTTTGACTTATGACTAAAAAGTCTTCATTTTTTGCGTTTTATGGCCATTTTACCAAGCTATTGCCTACGGTTTTAGGGTTCTAGGGCGATTTACATGTTTGAGAGTTATGACCAAAAAGTCATCTTTTTTGCTTTTTATGGACGTTTTCATGAGATACTTCCCACGGTTTTGGGGTTCCAAGGAGATTTACATGTTTCAGAGCTATGACCAAAAGCTCGTCTTTTTGCGTTTTATGGCCATTTTCATGAGTTACTGCCCGCAGTTTTGGTGTTCCAGGGCGATTTATTTGTTTGGGAGGTACGAGCAAAAACTCGTCTTTTTGTATTTTGTGGCCATTTTCATGAGCTATTTCCCATAGTTTGGGGGTCCAGGGCGATTTATTTGTTTGGGAGGTACGAGCAAAAACTCGTCGTTTTTGCGTCTTATGGCCATTTTCATGAGCTACTGCCGTGTGTTTGGGGTTCTGGGCGATTTACAGATCGGAGAGTTATGACCATAAAGACATCATTTTTGCTTTTTTATGGCGGTTTTCATGAGCTATTGCCTGATTTTGGGTTCGAGGCGATTTACAAGTTACAGATATGACCAAAAACTCATCCTTTTGCGTTTTATCGCCATTTTCATGAGTTACTTCCCATAGTTTTGGGGTTCGAGGGCGATTTACATGTTTAAGAGGTATGACCAAAAAATCGTCGTCTCTGCATTTTATGGCCGTTTTCATGAGTTATTGGCCATAGTTTTGGGTTCCAAGGCGATTTACTTGTTTCAGAGTTATGACCAAAAAACCATCTTTTTAGCGTTTTATGGCCATTTTCATGAGTTATTGCCCATAGTTTTGGGGTTCCAGGGAGGTTTACATGTTTGAGAGGTATGACCAAAAGTTCTCGTTTTTTTGTTTTATGGCAGTTTTCATAAGCTATTGCCCACAGTTTTGAGGTTCTAGGGCGATTTACATGTATGAGAGGTATGCCCAAAAAGTCCTTGTTTTTTTCTTTTTATGGCCGTTTTCATGAGCTATTGCCCATAGTTTTGGGGTTCCAGGGCGATTTAAAAGTTTGAGAGGTATGACCAAAAACTCGTCGTTTTTGCATTTTATGGCCTTTTTCATGAGTTATTTCCCACAATTTTGTGTTCCAGGGCGAATTTCATGTTTTAGAGTTATGACCAAAAACTAGTCGTTTTGCGTTTTATGGATGTTTTAATGAGCTATTGCACAGTGTTTTTTTGGGTTCTAGGGCGATTTACATGTTTCGGAGTTATGACAAAAACTCGTCTTTTTTGCATTTTATGGACATTTTCATGAGTCATTGCCCATATTTTTGGGGTTCCAGGGAAATTTACATGTCTGGTAAGTACGCGCAAAAGCTCGTCTTTTTTGTGTTTTATTGCCCACAGTTTGGGGGTTCTAAGGCGATTTACAACGACCATAATACCTTATACATGTTTGTGGGCATCACCAAAAACTTGTGTTTCTTTTTGTTTTATGTCCGTTTTCATGAGGTATTGTCTATAGTTTTCTTGTTCCAAGGGGTAATGCATGGCCAGTAAGACCCAAGATTTGATTTAGAATTATGACCAAAAACTAATTATTTTCGCGTCTTATGGCCGTTTTCACGAGTTCTTGCCCATAGTTTTTAGGTTCTAGGGTGATTTATAATGATCCTAATAAACGATAAGTGTTTGACTTATGACTAAAAAGTCATCATTTTTTGCGTTTTATGGCCATTTTACCAAGCTATTGCCTACGGTTTTGAGGTTCTAGGGCGATTTACATGTTTGAGAGTTATGACCAAAAAGTCATCGTTTTTTGCTTTTTATGGACGTTTTCATGAGATATTTCTCACGGTTTTGGGGTTCCAAGGAGATTTACATGTTTCAGAGCTATGACCAAAAACTCGTCTTTTTGCGTTTTATGGCCATTTTCATGAGTTACTGCCCGCAGTTTTGGTGTTCCAGGGCGATTTATTTGTTTGGGAGGTACGAGCAAAAACTCGTCTTTTTGTCTTTTGTGGCCATTTTCATGAGCTATTTCCCATAGTTTTGGGGTCCAGGGCGATTTATTTGTTTGGGAGGTACGAGCAAAAACTCGTCGTTTTTGCGTCTTATGGCCATTTTCATGAGCTACTGCCCACAGTTTGGGGGTTCTAAGGCGATTTACATATCGGAGAGTTATGACCAAAAAGACATCGTTTTTTGCTTTTTTATGGCGGTTTTCATGAGCTATTGCCCACAGTTTTGGGTTCCAGGGGCGATTTACATGTTACAGATATGACCAAAAACTCATCCTTTTGCGTTTTATCGCCATTTTCATGAGTTACTTCCCATAGTTTTGGGGTTCGAGGGCGATTTACATGTTTAAGAGGTATGACCAAAAAATCGTCGTCTCTGCATTTTATGGCCGTTTTCATGAGTTATTGGCCATAGTTTTGGGTTCCAAGGCGATTTACTTGTTTCAGAGTTATGACCAAAAAACCATCTTTTTAGCGTTTTATGGCCATTTTCATGAGTTATTGCCCATAGTTTTGGGGTTCCAGGGAGGTTTACATGTTTGAGAGGTATGACCAAAAGTTCTTGTTTTTTTTGTTTTATGGCGGTTTTCATAAGCTATTGCCCACAGTTTTGAGGTTCTAGGGCGATTTACATGTATGAGAGGTATGCCCAAAAGTCCTTGTTCTTTCTTTTTATGGCCGTTTTCATGAGCTATTGCCCATAGTTTTGGGGTTCGAGGCGATTTAAAAGTTTGAGAGGTATGACCAAAAACTTCGTCATTTTGCATTTTATGGCCTTTTCATGAGTTATTTCCCACAATTTTGTGTTCGTGTGCAATTTCATGTTTTAGAGTTATGACCAAAAACTAGTCGTTTTGCGTTTATGGATGTTTTAATGAGCTATTACTGATGTTTTTTTTGGGTTCTAGGCGATTTACATGTTTTAGAGTTATGACAAAAAGTCGTCTTTTTTGCATTTTATAGACATTTTCATGAGTCGTTGCCCATATTTTTGGGGTTCCAGAAATTTACATGTACAGTAAGCTGCATAGCTTCGCTCTTCTTTTGTGTTTTATTGCCCACAGTTTGGGGGTTCTAAAGCGATTTACAACGACCATAATACCTTATACATGTTTGTGGGCATCACCAAAACTTGTGTTTCTTTTTTGTTTATGTCCGTTTCATGAGGTATTGTCTATAGTTTTCTTGTTCAAGGGGTAATGCATGGCGATAAGACCCAAGATTTGATTTAGAATTATGACCAAAAACTAATTATTTTCGCGTCTTATGGCCGTTTTCACGAGTTCTTGCCCATAGTTTTTGGGTTCTAGGGTGATTTATAATGATCCTAATAAACGATAAGTGTTTGACTTATGACTAAAAAGTCATCATTTTTTGCGTTTTATGGCCATTTTACCAAGCTATTGCCTACGGTTTTGAGGTTCTAGGGCGATTTACATGTTTGAGAGTTATGACCAAAAAGTCATCGTTTTTTGCTTTTTATGGACGTTTTCATGAGATATTTTCTCACGGTTTTGGGGTTCCAAGGAGATTTACATGTTTCAGAGCTATGACCAAAAACTCGTCTTTTTGCGTTTTATGGCCATTTTCATGAGTTACTGCCCGCAGTTTTGGTGTTCCAGGGCGATTTATTTGTTTGGGAGGTACGAGCAAAAACTCGTCTTTTTGTCTTTTGTGGCCATTTTCATGAGCTATTTCCCATAGTTTTGGGGTCCAGGGCGATTTACTTGTTTTGGAGGAAATGCAAAAACTTCGTCGTTTTGCGTCTTATGGCCATTTTCATGAGCTACGCCTACGATTTGGGGTTACAGGCGATTTACATATCGGAGTTATGACAAAAAAAACATCGATTTTGCTTTTTTATGGCGGTTTTCATGAGCTATTGCCCACAGTTTTGGGTTCCAGGGGCGATTTACATGTTACAGATATGACCAAAAACTCATCCTTTTGCGTTTTATCGCCATTTTCATGAGTTACTTCCCATAGTTTTGGGGTTCGAGGGCGATTTACATGTTTAAGAGGTATGACCAAAAAATCGTCATCTCTGCATTTTATGGCCGTTTTCGTGAGTTATTGGCCATAGTTTTGGGTTCCAAGGCGATTTACTTGTTTCAGAGTTATGACCAAAAAACCATCTTTTTAGCGTTTTATGGCCATTTTCATGAGTTATTGCCCATAGTTTTGGGGTTCCAGGGAGGTTTACATGTTTGAGAGGTATGACCAAAAGTTCTTGTTTTTTTGTTTTATGGCGGTTTTCATAAGCTATTGCCCACAGTTTTGAGGTTCTAGGGCGATTTACATGTATGAGAGGTATGCCCAAAAAGTCCTTGTTCTTTCTTTTTATGGCCGTTTTCATGAGCTATTGCCCATAGTTTTGGGGTTCCAGGGCGATTTAAAAGTTTGAGAGGTATGACCAAAAACTCGTCATTTTTGCATTTTATGGCCTTTTTCATGAGTTATTTCCCACAATTTTGTGTTCGTGTGCGAATTTCATGTTTTAGAGTTATGACCAAAAACTAGTCGTTTTGCGTTTTATGGATGTTTTAATGAGCTGTTGCACAGTGTTTTTTTGGGTTCTAGGGCGATTTACATGTTTCGGAGTTATGACAAAAACTCGTCTTTTTTGCATTTTATGGACATTTTAATGAGTCATTGCCCATATTTTTGGGGTTCCAGGGAAATTTACATGTATACAGTAAATCTGCATAAAAGCTCGTCTTTTTTGTGTTTTATTGCCCACAGTTTGGGGGTTCTAAGGCGATTTACAACGACCATAATACCTTATACATGTTTGTGGGCATCACCAAAAACTTGTGTTTCTTTTTGTTTTATGTCCGTTTTCATGAGGTATTGTCTATAGTTTTCTTGTTCCAAGGGGTAATGCATGGCCAGTAAGACCCAAGATTTGATTTAGAATTATGACCAAAAACTAATTATTTTCGCGTCTTATGGCCGTTTTCATGAGTTCTTGCCCATAGTTTTTAGGTTCTAGGGTGATTTATAATGATCCTAATAAACGATAAGTGTTTGACTTATGACTAAAAAGTCGTCATTTTTTGCCTTTATGGCCATTTTACCCTACGGTTTTGGGGTTCTTGGGCGATTTACATGTTTGAGAGTTATGACCAAAAAGTCATCGTTTTTTGCTTTTTATGGACGTTTTCATGAGATATTTCCCACGGTTTTGGGGTTCCAAGGAGATTTACATGTTTCAGAGCTATGACCAAAAACTCGTCTTTTTGCGTTTTATGGCCATTTTCATGAGCTAGTGCCCGCAGTTTTGGTGTTCCAGGGCGATTTATTTGTTTGGGAGGTACGAGCAAAAGGTCGGCGTTTTTGCCTTTTATGGCCATTTTCATGAGATATTGCCCAAAGTTTTGGGGTCCAGGACGATTTATTATTTTGGGAGGTACGAGCAAAAACTCGTCGTTTTTGCATTTTATGGCCATTTTGATGAGCTCGCCTACGATTTGGGGTTCTGGGCGATTTACATATCGGAGAGTTATGACCAAAAAGACATCGTTTTTGCTTTTTTTATGGCCGTTTTCATGAGCTATTGCCCATAGTTTTGGTGTTCCAGGGGCGAGATTTACATGTTTTAGATATGACCAAAAACTCATCCTTTTGCGTTTTATCGCCATTTTCATGAGTTACTTCCCATAGTTTTGGGGTTCGAGGGCGATTTACATGTTTAAGAGGTATGACCAAAAAATCGTCGTCTCTGCATTTTATGGCCGTTTTCATGAGTTATTGGCCATAGTTTTGGGTTCCAAGGCGATTTACTTGTTTCAGAGTTATGGCCAAAAACTCATCTTTTTGCGTTTTATGGCCATTTTCATGAGTTATTGCCCATAGTTTTGGGGTTCCAGGGAGGTTTACATGTTTGAGAGGTATGACCAAAAGTTCTCGTTTTTTGTTTTATGGCAGTTTTCATAAGCTATTGCCCACAGTTTTGAGGTTCTAGGGCGATTTACATGTATGAGAGGTATGCCCAAAAAGTCCTTGTTTTTTTCTTTTTATGGCCGTTTTCATGAGCTATTGCCCATAGTTTTGGGGTTCCAGGGCGATTTAAAAGTTTGAGAGGTATGACCAAAAACTCGTCGTTTTTGCATTTTATGGCCTTTTTCATGAGTTATTTCCCACAATTTTGTGTTCGTGTGCGAATTTCATGTTTTAGAGTTATGACCAAAAACTAGTCGTTTTGCGTTTTATGGATGTTTTAATGAGCTGTTGCACAGTGTTTTTTTGGGTTCTAGGGCGATTTACATGTTTCGGAGTTATGACAAAAACTCGTCTTTTTTGCATTTTATGGACATTTTCATGAGTCATTGCCAATATTTTTGTGGTTAAAGGGAAATTTACATGTCGTAAGTCTGGCATAAGCTCGTCTTTTGTGTTTTATTGCCTGATTTGGGGGTTCTAAGGCGATTTACAACGACCATAATACCTGATACATGTTTGTGGGCATCACCAAAAACTTGTGTTTCTTTTTGTTTTATGTCCGATTTCATGAGCTATTGTCTATAGTTTTGTTGTTCCAAGGGGATATGCATGGCCAGTAAGACCCAAGATTTGATTTAGAATTATGACCAAAAACTAATTATTTTCGCGTGTTATGGCCGTTTTCACGAGTTCTTGCCCATAGTTTTTAGGTTCTAGGGTGATTTATAATGATCCTAATAAACGATAAGTGTTTGACTTATGACTAAAAAGTCATCATTTTTTGCGTTTTATGGCCATTTTACCAAGCTATTGCCTACGGTTTTGAGGTTCTAGGGCGATTTACATGTTTGAGAGTTATGACCAAAAAGTCATCGTTTTTTGCTTTTTATGGACGTTTTCATGAGATATTTCTCACGGTTTTGGGGTTCCAAGGAGATTTACATGTTTCAGAGCTATGACCAAAAACTCGTCTTTTTGCGTTTTATGGCCATTTTCATGAGTTCTTGCCTGATTTTGGTGTTCCAGGGCGATTTATTTGTTTGGGAGGTACGAGCAAAAACTCGTCTTTTTGTCTTTTGTGGCCATTTTCATGAGCTATTTCTCATAGTTTTGGGGTCCAGGGCGATTTACTTGTTTTGGAGGTACGAGCAAAAACTCGTCGTTTTTGCGTCTTATGGCCATTTTCATGAGCTACTGCCCACAGTTTGGGGTTCTGGGCGATTTACATATCGGAGAGTTATGACCAAAAAGACATCGTTTTTGCTTTTTTATGGCGGTTTTCATGAGCTATTGCCTGATTTTGGGTTCCAGGGGCGATTTACATGTTACAGATATGACCAAAAACTCATCCTTTTGCGTTTTATCGCCATTTTCATGAGTTACTTCCCATAGTTTTGGGGTTCGAGGGCGATTTACATGTTTAAGAGGTATGACCAAAAAATCGTCGTCTCTGCATTTTATGGCCGTTTTCATGAGTTATTGGCCATAGTTTTGGGTTCCAAGGCGATTTACTTGTTTTAGAGTTATGACCAAAAAACCATCTTTTTAGCGTTTTATGGCCATTTTCATGAGTTATTGCCCATAGTTTTGGGGTTCCAGGGAGGTTTACATGTTTGAGAGGTATGACCAAAAGTTCTCGTTTTTTGTTTTATGGCAGTTTTCATAAGCTATTGCCCACAGTTTTGAGGTTCTAGGGCGATTTACATGTATGAGAGGTATGCCCAAAAAGTCCTTGTTTTTTCTTTTTATGGCCGTTTTCATGAGCTATTGCCCATAGTTTTGGGGTTCCAGGGCGATTTAAAAGTTTGAGAGGTATGACCAAAAACTCGTCGTTTTTGCATTTTATGGCCTTTTTCATGAGTTATTTCCCACAATTTTGTGTTCGTGTGCGAATTTCATGTTTTAGAGTTATGACCAAAAACTAGTCGTTTTGCGTTTTATGGATGTTTTAATGAGCTATTGCACAGTGTTTTTTGGGTTCTAGGGCGATTTACATGTTTCGGAGTTATGACAAAAACTCGTCTTTTTTGCATTTTATGGACATTTTCATGAGTCATTGCCCATATTTTTGGGGTTCCAGGGAAATTTACATGTCTGGTAAAATGCAGCAAAGCTCGTCTTTTTTGTGTTTTATTGCCCACAGTTTGGGGGTTCTAAGGCGATTTACAACGACCATAATACCTTATACATGTTTGTGGGCATCACCAAAAACTTGTGTTTCTTTTTGTTTTATGTCCGTTTTCATGAGGTATTGTCTATAGTTTTCTTGTTCCAAGGGGTAATGCATGGCCAGTAAGACCCAAGATTTGATTTAGAATTATGACCAAAAACTAATTATTTTCGCGTCTTATGGCCGTTTTCACGAGTTCTTGCCCACAGTTTTTAGGTTCTAGGGTGATTTATAATAATCCTAATAAATGATAAGTGTTTGACTTATGACTAAAAAGTCGTCATTTTTTGCGTTTTATGGCCATTTTACCAAGCTATTGCCTACGGTTTTGGGGTTCTAGGGCGATTTACATGTTTGAGAGTTATGACCAAAAAGTCATCGTTTTTTGCTTTTTATGGACGTTTTCATGAGATATTGCCCACGGTTTTGGGGTTCCAAGGAGATTTACATGTTTCAGAGCTATGACCAAAAACTCGTCTTTTTGCGTTTTATGGCCATTTTCATGAGTTCTTGCCTGATTTTGGTGTTCCAGGGCGATTTATTTGTTTGGGAGGTACGAGCAAAAACTCGTCTTTTTGTCTTTTGTGGCCATTTTCATGAGCTATTTCCCATAGTTTTGGGGTCCTGGGCGATTTATTTGTTTGGGAGGTACGAGCAAAAACTCGTCGTTTTTGCGTCTTATGGCCATTTTCATGAGGTATTGTCCACAGTTTGGGGTTCTAGGCGATTTACATATCGGAGAGTTATGACCAAAAAGACATCGTTTTTGCTTTTTTATGGCGGTTTTCATGAGCTATTGCCCACAGTTTTGGGTTCCAGGGGCGATTTACATGTTACAGATATGACCAAAAACTCATCCTTTTGCGTTTTATCGCCATTTTCATGAGTTACTTCCCATAGTTTTGGGTTTCCAGGGCGATTTACATGTTTAAGAGGTATGACCAAAAAATCGTCGTCTCTGCATTTTATGGCCGTTTTCATGAGTTATTGGCCATAGTTTTGGGTTCCAAGGCGATTTACTTGTTTCAGAGTGATGACCAAAAACTCATCTTTTTAGCGTTTTATGGCCATTTTCATGAGTTATTGCCCATAGTTTTGGGATTCCAGGGCGGATTACATGTTTGAGAGGTATGACCAAAAGTTCTTGTTTTTTTGTTTTATGGCAGTTTTCATGAGCTATTGCCCACAGTTTTGGGGTTCTAGGGCGATTTACATGTATGAGAGGTATACCCAAAAAGTCCTTGTTTTTTTCTTTTTATGGCCGTTTTCATGAGATATTGCCCATAGTTTTGGGGTTCCAGGGCGATTTAAAAGTTTGAGAGGTATGACCAAAAACTCGTCGTTTTTGCATTTTATGGCCTTTTTCATGAGTTATTTCCCAAAATTTTGTGTTCGTGTGCGAATTTCATGTTTTAGAGTTATGATCAAAAACTAGTCGTTTTGCGTTTTATGGCTGTTTTAATGAGCTATTGGACAGTGTTTTTGGGGTTCTAGGGCGATTTACATGTTTCGGAGTTATGACAAAAACTCGTCTTTTTTGCATTTTATGGACATTTTCATGAGTCATTGCCCATATTTTTGGAGTTCTAGGGAAATTTACATGTATACGTAAGTCTGCATAAAAGCTTCGTCTTTTTGTGTTTTTATTGCCTGATTTGGGGGTTCTAGGCGTTTACAACGACCATAATACCTTATACATGTTTGTGGGCATCACCAAAAACTTGTGTTTCTTTTTGTTTTATGTCCGTTTTCATGAGGTATTGTCTATAGTTTTCTTGTTCCAAGGGGTAATGCATGGCCACTAAGACCCAAGATTTGATTTAGAATTATGACCAAAAACTAATTATTTTCGCGTCTTATGGCCGTTTTCACGAGTTCTTGCCCATAGTTTTTAGGTTCTAGGGTGATTTATAATGATCCTAATAAACGATAAGTGTTTGACTTATGACTAAAAAGTCGTCATTTTTTGCCTTTATGGCCATTTTACCCTACGGTTTTGGGGTTCTTGGGCGATTTACATGTTTGAGAGTTATGACCAAAAAGTCATCGTTTTTTGCTTTTTATGGACGTTTTCATGAGATATTTCCCACGGTTTTGGGGTTCCAAGGAGATTTACATGTTTCAGAGCTATGACCAAAAACTCGTCTTTTTGCGTTTTATGGCCATTTTCATGAGCTAGTGCCCGCAGTTTTGGTGTTCCAGGGCGATTTATTTGTTTGGGAGGTACGAGCAAAAACTCGTCTTTTTGTCTTTTGTGGCCATTTTCATGAGCTATTTCCCATAGTTTTGGGGTCCAGGGCGATTTATTTGTTTGGAAGGTACGTGCAAAAACTCGTCGTTTTTGCGTCTTATGGCCATTTTCATGAGCTACTGCCCACAGTTTGGGGTTCTGGGCGATTTACATATCGGAGAGTTATGACCAAAAAGACATCGTTTTTGCTTTTTTACGGCGGTTTTCACGAGCTATTGCCCACAGTTTTGGGTTCCAGGGGCGATTTACATGTTACAGATATGACCAAAAACTCATCCTTTTGCGTTATATCGCTATTTTCATGAGTTACTTCCCATAGTTTTGGGGTTCGAGGGCGATTTACATGTTTGAGAGGTATGACCAAAAAAATCGTCTCTTGCATTTTATGGCCGTTTTCATGAGTTATTGGCCATAGTTTTGGGTTCAAAGCGATTTACTTGTTTTGAGTTATGACCAAAAACTCATCTTTTTAGCGTTTTATGGCCATTTTCATGAGTTATTTCCCATAGTTTTAGGATTCCAGGGCGGATTACATGTTTGAGAGGTATGACCAAAAGTTCTTGTTTTTTTTGTTTTATGGCAGTTTTCATGAGATATTTCCCACAGTTTTGGGGTTCTAGGGCGATTTACATGTATGAGAGGTATGCCCAAAAAGTCATCGTTTTTTCTTTTTATGGCCGTTTTCATATGCTATTGCCCGTAGTTTTGTGGTTCGAGGGCGATTTACAAGTTTGAGAGGTATGACCAAAAACTCGTCGTTTTTGTATTTTATGGCCGTTTTCATGAGTTATTTCCCAAAATTTTGTGTTCGTGTGCGAATTTCATGTTTTAGAGTTATGATCAAAAATAGTCGTTTTGCGTTTTATGGCTGTTTTAATGAGCTATTGCACAATGTTTTTGGGGTTCTAGGGCGATTTACATGTTTCGGAGTTATGACAAAAACTCGTCTTTTTTGCATTTTATGGACATTTTCATGAGTCATTGCCCATATTTTTGTAGTTCTAGAGAAATTTACATGTCTGGTAAGTACGCGCAAAAGCTCGTCTTTTTTGTGTTTTATTGCCCACAATTTGGGGGTTCTAAGGCGATTTACAACGACCATAATACCTTATACATGTTTGTGGGCATCACAAAAAACTTGTGTTTCTTTTTGTTTTATGTCCGTTTTCATGAGGTATTGTCTATAGTTTTCTTGTTCCAAGGGGTAATGCATGGCCAGTAAGACCCAAGATTTGATTTAGAATTATGACCAAAAACTAATTATTTTCGCGTCTTATGGCTGTTTTCACGAGTTTTTGCCCATAGTTTTTAGGTTCTAGGGTGATTTATAATGATCCTAACAAACGATAAGTGTTTGACTTATGACTAAAAAGTCGTCATTTTTGCGTTTTATGGCCATTTACCAAGCTATTGCCTACGGTTTTGGGGTTCTAGGGCGATTTACATGTATGAGAGTTATGACCAAAAAGTCATCGTTTTTTCCTTTTTATGGACGTTTTCATGAGATATTGCCCACGGTTTTGGGGTTCCAAGGAGATTTACATGTTTCAGAGCTATGACCAAAAACTCGTCTTTTTGCGTTTTATGGCCATTTTCTTGAGATTCTGCCTTGATTTTGGTGTTCAAAGCGATTTATTTGTTTGGGAGGTACAAAAACTTCGTCTTTGTCTTTTGTGGCCATTTTCATGAGCTATTTCCCATAGTTTTGGGGTCCAGCGTTTATTTGTTTGGGAAATGCGAGCAAAACTTCGTCGTTTTGCGTCTTATGGCCATTTTCATGAGCTACGCCTGATTTGGGGTTACAGGCGATTTACATATCGGAGAGTTATGACCAAAAAGACATCGTTTTTGCTTTTTTACGGCGGTTTTCACGAGCTATTGCCTGATTTTGGGTTCCAGGGCGATTTACATGTTACAGATATGACCAAAACTCATCCTTTTGCGTTTATCGCCATTTTCATGAGTTACTTCCATAGTTTTGGGGTTGAGGCGATTTACATGTTTAAGAGGTATGACCAAAAAATCGTCTCTTGCATTTTATGGCTGTTTTCATGAGTTATTGGCTATAGTTTTGGGTTCCAAGGCGATTTTCTTGTTTTAGAGTTATGACCAAAAACTCATCTTTTTAGCGTTTTATGGCCATTTTCACGAGTTATTGTCCATAGTTTTTGGGTTCCAGGGCGGTTTACTTGTTTGAGAGGTATGACCAAAAGTTCTCGTTTTTTCGTTTTATGGCAGTTTTCATGAGCTATTGCCTGATTTTGAGGTTCTAGGGCGATTTACATGTATGAGAGGTATGCCCAAAAAGTCCTTGTTTTTTTCTTTTTATGGCCGTTTTCATGAGCTATTGCCCATAGTTTTGGGGTTCCAGGGCGATTTAAAAGTTTGAGAGGTATGACCAAAAACTCGTCGTTTTTTCATTTTATGGCCTTTTTCATGAGTTATCTCCAACAATTTTGTGTTCGTGTGCGAATTTCATGTTTTAGATTTATGACCAAAAACTAGTCGTTTTGCGTTTTATGGATGTTTTAATGAGCTATTGCACACTGTTTTTGGGGTTCTAGGGCGATTTACATGTTTCAGAGTTATGACAAAAACTTGTCTTTTTTGCATTTTATGGACATTTTCATGAGTCATTGCCCATATTTTTGGGGTTCCAGAGAAATTTACATGTCTAGTAAGTACGCGCAAAAGCTCGTCTTTTTTGTGTTTTATTGCCCACAGTTTGGGGGTTCTAAGGCGATTTACAACGACCATAATACCTTATACATGTTTGTGGGCATCACCAAAAACTTGTGTTTCTTTTTGTTTTATGTCCGTTTTCATGAGGTATTGTCTATAGTTTTCTTGTTCCAAGGGGTAATGCATGGCCACTAAGACCCAAGATTTGATTTAGAATTATGACCAAAAACTAATTATTTTCGCGTCTTATGGCCGTTTTCACGAGTTCTTGCCCACAGTTTTTAGGTTCTAGGGTGATTTATAATAATCCTAATAAATGATAAGTGTTTGAGTTATGACTAAAAAGTCGTCATTTTTGCGTTTTATGAGCATTTTACTAAGCTATTGCCTACGGTTTTGGGGTTCTAGGGCGATTTACATGTTTGAGAGTGATGACCAAAAAGTCATCGTTTTTTTTGCTTTTATGGCCGTTTCCATGAGATATTGCCCACGGTTTTGGGGTTCCAAGGAGATTTACATGTTTCGGAGCTATAACGAAAAACTCGTCTTTTTGCATTTTATGGCCATTTTCATGAGTTCTTGCCCATGATTTTGGTGTTCGAGCGATTTATTTGTTTGGGATGCGAGCAAAACTCGTCTTTTTGTCTTTTGTGGCCATTTTCATGAGCTATTTCCCATAGTTTTGGGGTCCTGGGCGATTTATTTGTTTGGGAGGTACGAGCAAAAACTCGTCGTTTTTGCGTCTTATGGCCATTATCATGAGCTACGCTTACAGTTTGGTTACAGCGATTTACATATCGAGAGTTATGACCAAAAGACATCGTTTTGCTTTTTTATGGCGGTTTTCATGAGCTATTGCCCACATTTTGGGTTCGAGGCGATTTACATGTTCGAATATGACCAAAAACTCATCCTTTTGCGTTTTATCGCCATTTTCATGAGTTACTTCCCATAGTTTTGGGTTTCGAGGGCGATTTACATGTTTAAGAGGTATGACCAAAAAATCGTCGTCTCTGCATTTTATGGCCGTTTTCATGAGTTATTGGCCATAGTTTTGGGTTCCAAGGCGATTTACTTGTTTCAGAGTTATGACCAAAAAACCATCTTTTTAGCGTTTTATGGCCATTTTCATGAGTTATTGCCCATAGTTTTGGGGTTCCAGGGAGGTTTACATGTTTGAGAGGTATGACCAAAAGTTCTCGTTTTTTTGTTTTATGGCAGTTTTCATAAGCTATTGCCCACAGTTTTGAGGTACTAGGGCGATTTACATGTATGAGAGGTATACCCAAAAAGTCCTTGTTTTTTCTTTTTATGGCCGTTTTCATGAGATATTGCCCATAGTTTTGGGGTTCCAGGGCGATTTAAAAGTTTGAGAGGTATGACCAAAAACTCGTCGTTTTTGCATTTTATGGCCTTTTTCATGAGTTATTTCCCACAATTTTGTGTTCGTGTGCGAATTTCATGTTTTAGAGTTATGACCAAAAACTAGTCGTTTTGCGTTTTATGGCTGTTTTAATGAGCTATTGCACAGTGTTTTGGGGGTTCTAGGGCGATTTACATGTTTCAGAGTTATGACAAAAACTCGTCTTTTTTGCATTTTATGGACATTTTCATGAGTCATTGCCCATATTTTTGGGGTTCCAGGGAAATTTACATGTCTGGTAAGTACGCATAAAGCTTCGTCTTTTTGTGCTTTTTATTGCTGATTTGGGGGTTCTAAGCGATTTACGACCATAATACCTTATACATGTTTGTGGGCATCACCAAAAACTTGTGTTTCTTTTTGTTTTATGTCCGTTTTCATGAGGTATTGTCTATAGTTTTCTTGTTCCAAGGGGTAATGCATGGCCAGTAAGACCCAAGATTTGATTTTGAATTATGACCAAAAACTAATTATTTTCGAGTCTTATGTCCATTTTCACGAGTTCTTGCCCATAGTTTTTAGGTTCTAGGGTGATTTATAATGATCCTAATAAACGATAAGTGTTTGACTTATGACTAAAAAGTCGTCATTTTTGCGTTTTATGGCCATTTTACCAAGCTATTGCCTAAGGTTTTGGGGTTCTAGGGCGATTTACATGTTTGAGAGTTATGACCAAAAAGTCATCGTTTTTTGCTTTTTATGGACGTTTTCATGAGATATTGCCCACGGTTTTGGGGTTCCAACGAGATTTACATGTTTCAGAGCTATGACCAAAAACTCGTCTTTTTGCGTTTTATGGCCATTTTCATGAGTTACTGCCCATAGTTTTGGTGTTCCAGGGCGATTTATTTGTTTGGGAGGCACGATCAAAAACTCGCCTTTTGTCTTTTGTGGCCATTTTCATGAGCTATTTCCCATAGTTTTGGGGTCCAGGGCGATTTATTTGTTTGGGAGGTACGAGCAAGAACTCGTCGTTTTTGCGTCTTATGGCCATTTTCATGAAACTCGCCACAGTTTGGGGTTAGGCGATTTACATATCGGAGAGTTATGACCAAAAACATCGTTGTTGCATTTTATGGCGGTTTTCATGAGCTATTGCCTGATTTTGGGTTCGAGGCGATTTACATGTTACAGATATGACCAAAAACTCATCCTTTTGCGTTTTATCGCCATTTTCATGAGTTACTTCCCATAGTTTTGGGGTTCGAGGGCGATTTACATGTTTAAGAGGTATGACCAAAAAATCGTCATCTCTGCATTTTATGGCCGTTTTCGTGAGTTATTGGCCATAGTTTTAGGTTCCAAGGCGATTTACTTGTTTCAGAGTTATGACCAAAAAACCTATTTTTTAGCGTTTTATGGCCATTTTCATGAGTTATTGCCCATAGTTTTGGGGTTCCAGGGAGGTTTACATGTTTGAGAGGTATGACCAAAAGTTCTCTTTTTTTTGTTTTATGGCAGTTTTCATAAGCTATTGCCCATAGGTTTGAGGTTCTAGGGCGATTTACATGTATGAGAGGTATGCCCAAAAAGTCCTTGTTTTTTCTTTTTATGGCCGTTTTCATGAGCTATTGCCCATAGTTTTGGGGTTCCAGGGCGATTTAAAAGTTTGAGAGGTATGGCCAAAACTTCGTCGTTTTGCATTTTATGGCCTTTTTGATGAGTTATTTCCCACAATTTTGTGTTAGGTGTCAATTTCATGTTTTAGTGTTATGACCAAAAACTAGTCGTTTTGCGTTTTATGGCATTTTAATGAGCTATTGCAGTGTTTTTGGGGTTCTAGGCGATTTACATGTTTGAAGTTATGACAAAACTTCGTCTTTTTGCATTTATGGACATTTTCATGAGTCATTGCCCATATTTTTGGGGTTCAGAAATTTACATGTCTGGTAAGTATAAAAGCTTCGTCTTTTTGTGTTTTATTGCCTTACAGTTTGGGGTTCTAAAGGCGATTACAACGACCATAATACCTTATACATTTTTGTGGGCATCACCAAAAACTTGTGTTTCTTTTTGTTTTATGTCCGTTTTCATGAGGTATTGTCTATAGTTTTCTTGTTCCAAGGGGTAATGCATGGCCACTAAGACCCAAGATTTGATTTAGAATTATGACCAAAAACTAATTATTTTCGCGTCTTATGGCCGTTTTCACGAGTTCTTGTCCATAGTTTTTGGGTTCTAGGGTGATTTATAATGATCCTAATAAACGATAAGTGTTTGACTTATGACTAAAAAGTCATCATTTTTTGCGTTTTATGGCCATTTTACCAAGCTATTGCCTACGGTTTTGAGGTTCTAGGGCGATTTACATGTTTGAGAGTTATGACCAAAAAGTCATCGTTTTTTGCTTTTTATGGACGTTTTCATGAGATATTTCCCACGGTTTTGGGGTTCCAAGGAGATTTACATGTTTCAGAGCTATGACCAAAAACTCGTCTTTTTGCGTTTTATGGCCATTTTCATGAGTTACTGCCCATAGTTTTTGTGTTCCAGGGCGATTTATTTGTTTGGGAGGCACGAGCAAAAACTCGCCTTTTGTCTTTTGTGGCCATTTTCATGAGCTATTTCCCATAGTTTTGGGGTCCAGGGCGATTTATTTGTTTGGGAGGTACGAGCAAGAACTCGTCGTTTTTGCGTCTTATGGCCATTTTCATGAGCTCTGCCTGATTTGGGGTTGGCGTTACATATCGGAGAGTTATGACCAAAAAGACATCGTTGTTGCATTTTTATGGCGGTTTTCATGAGCTATTGCCCACAGTTTTGGGTTCCAGGGGCGATTTACAAGTTACAGATATGACCAAAAACTCATCCTTTTGCGTTTTATCGCCATTTTCATGAGTTACTTCCCATAGTTTTGGGGTTCGAGGGCGATTTACATGTTTAAGAGGTATGACCAAAAAATCGTCTCTGCATTTTATGGCCGTTTCATGAGTTATTGGCCATAGTTTTGGGTTCAAAGCGATTTACTTGTTTGAGTTATGACCAAAAACCATCTTTTAGCGTTTTATGGCCATTTTCATGAGTTATTGCCCATAGTTTTGGGGTTCCAGGGAGGTTTACATGTTTGAGAGGTATGACCAAAAGTTCTCGTTATTTTGTTTTTTGTCTGTTTTCATAACTATTGCCCATAGTTTAGAGGTTCTAGGGGGATTTAAATGTTTGAGAGGTTTGCCCAAAAATTCATAGTTTTTGCTTTTTATGGACGTTTTCATGAGCTATTTCCCGTAGTTTAGGGGTTCTAGGGCGATTTACATGTTTGAGAGGTATGACCAAAAACTCGTCGTTTTTGCATTTTATGGCCTTTTTCATGAGTTATTTCCCACAATTTTGTGTTCGTGTGCGAATTTCATGTTTTAGAGTTATGACCAAAAACTAGTCGTTTTGCGTTTTATGGCTGTTTTAATGAGCTATTGCACAGTGTTTTTGGGGTTCTAGGGCGATTTACATGTTTCGGAGTTATGATAAAAACTCGTCTTTTTTGCATTTTATGGACATTTTCATGAGTCATTGCCCATATTTTTGGGGTTCCAGGGAAATTTACATGTCTGGTAATCTGTATAGCTTCGTCTTTTTGTGTTTTATTGCTTACAGTTTGTGGGTTCTAAAGCGTTACAACGACCATAATACCTTATACATGTTTGTGGGCATCACCAAAAACTTGTGTTTCTTTTTGTTTTATGTCCGTTTTCATGAGGTATTGTCTATAGTTTTCTTGTTCCAAGGGGTAATGCATGGCCACTAAGACCCAAGATTTGATTTAGAATTATGACCAAAAACTAATTATTTTCGCGTCTTATGGCCGTTTTCACGAGTTCTTGCCCATAGTTTTTGGGTTCTAGGGTGATTTATAATGATCCTAATAAACGATAAGTGTTTGACTTATGACTAAAAAGTCATCATTTTTTGCGTTTTATGGCCATTTTACCAAGCTATTGCCTACGGTTTTGAGGTTCTAGGGCGATTTACATGTTTGAGAGTTATGACCAAAAAGTCATCGTTTTTTGCTTTTTATGGACGTTTTCATGAGATATTTCCCACGGTTTTGGGGTTCCAAGGAGATTTACATGTTTCAGAGCTATGACCAAAAACTCGTCTTTTTGCGTTTTATGGCCATTTTCCTGAGTTCTTGCCATGACTTTGGTGTTCAGGCGATTTATTTGTTTGGAGATGAGCAAAACTTCGTCTTTGTCTTTTGTGGCCATTTTCATGAGCTATTTCCCATAGTTTTGGGGTCGAGGCGATTTACTTGTTTGGAAGTACGAGCAAAAACTTCGTCGTTTTCGTCTTATAGCCATTTTCATGAGCTCGCCTGAGTTTGGGGTTACAGGCGATTTACATATCGAGTTATGACCAAAAAACATCGATTTTGCTTTTTATGGCGGTTTTCATGAGCTGTGCCCACATTTTGGGTTCGAGGCGATTTACAAGTTCTGAATGACCAAAACTCATCCTTTTGTGTTTTATCGCCATTTTCATGAGTTACTTCCCAGTGTTTTGGGGTTCGAGGCGATTTACATGTTTAAGAGGTATGACCAAAAATCGTCGTCTGCATTTTATGGCGTTTTCATGAGTTATTGGCCATAGTTTTGGGTTCAAAGCGATTTACTTGTTTGAGTTATGACCAAAAACCATCTTTTAGCGTTTTATGCCCATTTTCATGAGTTATTGCCCATAGTTTTGGGGTTCGAGGAGGTTTACATGTTTGAGAGGTATGACCAAAAGTTCTCGTTTTTTGTTTTATGGCAGTTTTCATAGCTATGGCCTGAGTTTTGAGGTTCTAGGGCGATTTACATGTATGAGAGGTATGCCCAAAAAGTCCTTGTTTTTTTCTTTTTATGGCCGTTTTCATGAGCTACTGCCCATAGTTTTGGGGTTCCAGGGCGATATAAAAGTTTGAGAGGTATGACCAAAAACTCGTCGTTTTTGCATTTTATGGCCTTTTTCATGAGTTATTTCCCACCATTTTGTGTTCGTGTGCGAATTTCATGCTTTAGAGTTATGACCAAAAACTAGTCGTTTTGCGTTTTATGGCTGTTTTAATGAGCTATTGCACAGTGTTTTTTGGGTTCTAGGGCGATTTACATGTTTCGGAGTTATGACAAAAACTCGTCTTTTTTGCATTTTATGGACATTTTCATGAGTCATTGCCCATATTTTTGGGGTTCCAGGGAAATTTACATGTCTACAGTGAAAATGCAGCATAGCTTCGTCTTTTTGTGTTTTATTGCCCACAGTTTGGGGGTTCTAAGGCGATTTACAACGACCATAATACCTTATACATGTTTGTGGGCATCACCAAAAACTTGTGTTTCTTTTTGTTTTATGTCCGATCTCATGAGGTATTGTCTATAGTTTTCTTGTTCCAAGGGGTAATGCATGGCCAGTAAGACCCAAGATTTGATTTAGAATTATGACCAAAAACTAATTATTTTCGCGTCTTATGGCCGTTTTCACGAGTTCTTGCCCATAGTTTTTGGGTTCTAGGGTGATTTATAATGATCCTAATAAACAATAAGTGTTTGACTTATGACTAAAAAGTCGTCATTTTTTGCGTTTTATGGCCATTTTACCAAGCTATTGCCTACGGTTTTGGGGTTCTAGGGCGATTTACATGTTTGAGAGTTATGACCAAAAAGTCATCGTTTTTTGCTTTTTATGGACGTTTTCATGAGATATTGCCCACGGTTTTGGAGTTCCAAGGAGATTTACATGTTTTAGAGCTATGACCAAAAACTCGTCTTTTTGCGTTTTATGGCCATTTTCTTGAGTTCTTGCCATGATTTTGGTGTTCAGGCGATTTATTTGTTTGGGAATGCGAGCAAAAACTTCGTCTTTGTCTTTTGTGGCCATTTTCATGAGCTATTTCCCATAGCTTTAGGGTCGAGCGATTTATTTGTTTGGGAGTACGAGCAAAAGCTTCGTCGTTTTGCGTCTTATGGCCATTTTCATGAGCTACGCCTTACAGTTGGGGTTACAGGCGATTTACATATCGGAGTTATGACCAAAAAGACATCGTTTTGCTTTTTATGGCGGTTTTCATGAGCTATTGCCTGATTTTGGGTTCGAGGCGATTTACATATTCGAGATATGACCAAAAACTCATCCTTTGCGTTTTATCGCCATTTTCATGAGTTACTTCCCATAGTTTTGGGGTTGAGGCGATTTACATGTTTGAGAGGTATGACCAAAAAATCGTCGTCTCTGCATTTTATGGCCGTTTTCATGAGTTATTGGCCATAGTTTTGGGGTTCCAGGGAGGTTTACATGTTTGAGAGGTATGACCAAAAGTTCTCGTTTTTTTGTTTTATGGCAGTTTTCATAAGCTATTGCCCATAGTTTTGAGGTTCTAGGGCGATTTACATGTATGAGAGGTATGCCCAAAAAGTCCTTGTTTTTTCTTTTTATGGCCGTTTTCATGAGCTATTGCCCATAGTTTTGGGGTTCCAGGGCGATTTAAAAGTTTGAGAGGTATGACCAAAAACTCGTCATTTTTGCATTTTATGGCCTTTTTCATGAGTTATTTCCCACAATTTTGTGTTCGTGTGCGAATTTCATGTTTTAGAGTTATGACCAAAAACTAGTCGTTTTGCGTTTTATGGCTGTTTTAATGAGCTATTACCTGATGTTTTTGGGGTTCTAGGGCGATTTACATGTTTCGGAGTTATGAAAAACTTCGTCTTTTTGCATTTTATGGACATTTTCATGAGTCATTGCCCATATTTTTGGGGTTCGAGAAATTTACATGTCTGCAATGTATAAAAGCTCGTCTTTTTGTGTTTATTGCCTGATTTGTGGGTTCTAAAGCGTTATGACCATAATACCTTATACATGTTTGTGGGCATCACCAAAAACTTGTGTTTCTTTTTGTTTTATGTCCGTTTTCATGAGGTATTGTCTATAGTTTTCTTGTTCCAAGGGGTAATGCATGGCCACTAAGACCCAAGATTTGATTTAGAATTATGACCAAAAACTAATTATTTTCGCGTCTTATGGCCGTTTTCACGAGTTCTTGCCCATAGTTTTTGGGTTCTAGGGTGATTTATAATGATCCTAATAAACGATAAGTGTTTGACTTATGACTAAAAAGTCATCATTTTTTGCGTTTTATGGCCATTTTACCAAGCTATTGCCTACGGTTTTGAGGTTCTAGGGCGATTTACATGTTTGAGAGTTATGACCAAAAAGTCATCGTTTTTTGCTTTTTATGGACGTTTTCATGAGATATTTCCCACGGTTTTGGGGTTCCAAGGAGATTTACGTGTTTCAGAGCTATGACCAAAAACTCGTCTTTTTGCGTTTTATGGCCATTTTCATGAGTTACTGCCTGATTTTGGTGTTCAGGCGATTTATTTGTTTGGGAGGTGCGAGCAAAAGCTTCGTCTTTTGTCTTTTGTGGCCATTTTCATGAGCTATTTCCCATAGTTTTGGGGTCGAGGCGATTTACTTGTTTGGAAATGCGAGCAAAAACTTCGTCGTTTTGCGTCTTATGGCCATTTTCATGAGCTCTCGCCCATTTGGGGTTCTAGGCGATTTACATATTGGAGAGTTATGACCAAAAAGACATCGTTTTTGCTTTTTATGGCGGTTTTCATGAGCTATTGCCCACAGTTATCGGGTTCCAAGGCGATTTACATGTTTCAGACATGACCAAAAACTCATCCTTTTGCGTTTTATCGCCATTTTCATGAGTTACGTCCCATAGTTTTGGGGTTCGAGGGCGATTTACATGTTTGAGAGGTATGACCAAAAAATCGTCGTTTCTGCATTTTATGGCCGTTTTCATGAGTTATTGGCTATAGTTTTGGGTTCCAAGGCGATTTTCTTGTTTTAGAGTTATGACCAAAAACTCATCTTTTTAGCGTTTTATGGCCTTTTTCATGAGTTATTGCCCATAGTTTTGGGGTTCCAGGGAGGTTTACATGTTTGAGAGTATGACCAAAAGTTCTCGTTTTTTGTTTTATGGCGATTTTCATAGCTATTGCCTGATTTTGAGGTTCTAGGGCGATTTACATGTATGAGAGGTATGCCCAAAAGTACTTGTTTTTTCTTTTTATGGCGTTTTCATGAGCTCTTGCCCATAGTTTTGGGGTTTCAGGCGATTTAAAAGTTTGAGAGGTATGACCAAAAACTTCGTCGTTTTTGCATTTTATGGCCTTTTCATGAGTTATTTCCCACAATTTTGTGTTCGTGTCAATTTCATGCTTTAGAGTTATGACCAAAAACTAGTAGTCGTTTTGCGTTTTATGGCATTTTTAATGAGCTATTGCCTGATGTTTTTGGGTTCTAGGCGATTTACATGTTTGAGTTATGACAAAAACTTCGTCTTTTTGCATTTTATGGACATTTTCATGAGTCATTGCCCATATTTTTGGGGTTCGAGAAATTTACATGTACAGTAATCTGTAAAGCTCGTCGTCTTTTGTGTTTTATTGCCTACAGTTTGGGGTTCTAAAGCGATTACAACGACCATAATACCTTATACATGTTTGTGGGCATCACCAAAACTTGTGTTTCTTTTGTTTTATGTCCGTTTTCATGAGGTATTGTCTATAGTTTTCTTGTTCCAAGGGTAATGCATGGCAGTAAGACCCAAGATTTGATTTAAATTATGACCAAAACTAATTATTTTCGCGTCTTATGGCCGTTTTCACGAGTTCTTGCCCATAGTTTTTGGGTTCTAGGGTGATTTATAAAGATCCTAATAAACCATAAGTGTTTGACTTATGACAAAAAAGTCATCAATTTTTGCGTTTTATTGCCATTTTTACAAGCTATTGCCTACGGTTTTGGGGTTCTAGGCGATTTACATGTTTGAGAGTTATGACCAAAAGTCATCGTTTTTTGCTTTTTATGGGCGTTTTCATGAGATATTGCCCACGGTTTTGAGTTCAAGGAGATTTACATGTTTCAGCTATGACCAAAAACTTCGTCTTTTTGCGTTTATGGCCATTTTCTTGAGTTCTTGCATGATTTTGGTGTTCAAAGCGATTTATTTGTTTGGGAATCGAGCAAAAACTTCGTCTTTGTCTTTTGTGGCCATTTTCATGAGCTATTTCCATAGTTTTAGGGTCCAGGCGATTTATTTGTTTGGGAAATGAGCAAAACTTCGTCGTTTTCGTCTTATGGCCATTTTCATGAGCTACTGCCTGATTTGGGGTTACAGGCGATTTACATATTGAGAGTTATGACCAAAAACATCGTTTTGCTTTTTATGGCGGTTTTCATGAGCTATTACCTGATTTGGGTTCGAAGGCGATTTACTTGTTTCAGAGTTATGACCAAAAATTCATCTTTTGAGCGTTTTATGACCATTTTCATGAGTTATTGTCCATAGTTATGGAGGTTCCAGGGCGGTTTACATGGTTGAGAGGTATGACCAAAAGTTCTTGTTTTTTCGTTTTATGGCAGTTTTGATGAGCTATTTCCCATAGTTTTGAGGTTCCAGTGCGATTTACATGTATGAGAGGTATGCCCAAAAAGTCATCGTTTTTTTTCTTTTTATGGCCGTTTTCATATGCTATTGCCCGTAGTTTTGTGGTTCGAGGGCGATTTACAAGTTTGAGAGGTATGACCAAAAACTCGTCGTTTTGCATTTTATAGCCTTTTCATGAGTTATTTCCCACAATTTTGTCTTCGTGCAATTTCATGTTTTAGAGTTATGACCAAAAACTAGTCGTTTTGCGTTTTATGGCATTTTAATGAGCATTACTGCAGTGTTTTTTGGGGTTCTAGGGGCGATTTACATGTTTGGAGTTATGATAAAAATTCGTCTTTTTGCATTTTATGGACATTTTCATGAGTCATTGCCCATATTTTTGGGGTTCGAGAATTTACATGTCACAGTAATCTGGCATAGCTCGTCTTTTTTGTGTTTTATTGCCCACAGTTTGGGGGTTCTAAGGCGGTTTACAACGACCATAACACCTGATACATGTTTGTGGGCATCACCAAAAACTTGTGTTTCTTTTTGTTTGATGTCCGATTTCATTAGGTATTGTCTATAGTTTTGTTGTTCCAATGTGTTATGCATGGCCAGTAAGACCCAAGATTTCATTTAGAATTATGACCAAAAACTAATTGTTTTCGCGTCTTATGGCCGTTTTCATGAGTTCTTCCCATAGTTTTGGGGTTCTAGGGTGATTTATAATGATCCTAATAAATGATAAGTGTTTGAGTTATGACTAAAAAGTCGTCATTTTTGCGTTTATGGCCATTTACCAAGCTATTGCCTACGGTTTTGAGGTTCTAGGCGATTTACATGTTTGAGAGTTATGACCAAAAGTCATCGTTTTTGCTTTTATGGATGTTTTCATGAGATATTTCCCACAGTTTTGGGGTTCCAAGGAGATTTACGTGTTTGAGCTATGACCAAAACTTCGTCTTTTTGCGTTTATGGCCATTTTCATGAGTTCTTGCCATGACTTTGGTGTTCGAGGCGATTTATTTGTTTGGGAGAACGAAAAAACTTCGTCTTTGTCTTTTGTGGCCATTTTCATGAGCTATTTCCCATAGTTTTGGGGTCGGGCGATTTACTTGTTTGGAAATGCGAGCAAAACTTCGTCGTTTTGCGTCTTATAGGCCATTTTCATGACTCGCCTTATTTTGGGGTTAGGCGATTTACATATCGGAGTATGACCAAAAGACATCGTTTTGCTTTTTTATGGCGGTTTTCATGAGCTATTGCCTGATTTTTGGGTTCGAGGCGATTTACAAGTTACGAATATGACCAAAACTCATCCTTTTGCGTTTATCGCTATTTTCATGAGTTACTTCCCATAGTTTTGGGGTTGAGGCGATTTACATTTTTGAAGTATGACCAAAAAATCATCGTCTCTGCATTTTATGGCCGTTTTCATGAGTTATTGGCCATAGTTTTGGGTTCCAAGGCGATTTACTTGTTTCCGAGTTATGACCAAAAAAAACCATCTTTTTAGCGTTTTATGGCCATTTTCATGAGTTATTGCCCATAGTTTTGGGGTTCCAGGGAGGTTTACATGTTTGAGAGGTATGACCAAAAGTTCTCGTTTTTTTGTTTTATGGCAGTTTTCATAGCTATTGCCTACAGTTTTGAGGTTCTAGGCGATTTACATGTATGAGAGTATGCCCAAAAAGTCCTTGTTTTTTCTTTTTATGGCCGTTTTCATGAGCTATTGCCCATAGTTTTGGGGTTCGAGGCGATTTGAAAGTTTGAGAGGTATGACCAAAAACTTCGTCGTTTGTGCATTTTATGGCCTTTTTCATGAGTTATTTCCCACAATTTTGTGTTCGTGTGCGAATTTCATGCTTTAGAGTTATGACCAAAAACTAGTCGTTTTGCGTTTTATGGCTGTTTTAATGAGCTATTGCACAGTGTTTTTTGGGTTCTAGGGCGATTTACATGTTTCGGAGTTATGACAAAAACTCGTCTTTTTTGCATTTTATGGACATTTTCATGAGTCATTGCCCATATTTTGGGTTCCAGAAATTTACATGTCTGTAGTCTGGCTAAAAGCTTCGTCTTTTTGTGTTTATTGCCTGAGTTTGGGCGTTCTAAGGCGATTTACAACGACCATAATACCTTATACATGTTTGTGGGCATCACCAAAAACTTGTGTTTCTTTTTGTTTTATGTCCGTTTTCATGAGGTATTGTCTATAGTTTTCTTGTTCCAAGGGGTAATGCATGGCCAGTAAGACCCAAGATTTGATTTAGAATTATGACCAAAAACTAATTATTTTCGCGTCTTATGGCCGTTTTCACGAGTTCTTGCCCATAGTTTTTGGGTTCTAGGGTGATTTATAATGATCCTAATAAACAATAAGTGTTTGACTTATGACTAAAAAGTCGTCATTTTTTGCGTTTTATGGCCATTTTACCAAGCTATTGCCTACGGTTCTGGGGTTCTAGGGCGATTTACATGTTAGAGAGTTATGACCAAAAAGTCATCGTTTTTTGCTTTTTATGGACGTTTTCATGAGATATTGCCCACGGTTTTGGAGTTCCAAGGAGATTTACATGTTTCAGAGCTATGAACAAAAACTCGTCTTTTTGCGTTTTATGGCCATTTTCATGAGTTCTTGCCATGATTTTGGTGTTCAAAGCGATTTATTTGTTTGGGAGAGCAAAAACTTCGTCTTTGTCTTTGTGGCCATTTTCATGAGCTATTTCCCATAGTTTTAGGGTCCAGGCGATTTATTTGTTTGGGAAATGCAGCAAAAGCTTCGTCGTTTTGCGTCTTATGGCCATTTTCATGAGCTCTTGCCACAGTTTTGGGGTTACAGGCGATTTACATATTGGAGAGTTATGACCAAAAAGACATCGTTTTTGCTTTTTTATGGCGGTTTTCATGAGCTATTGCCCACAGTTTTGGGTTCCAGGGGCGATTTACATGTTACAGATATGACCAAAAACTCATCCTTTTGCGTTTTATCGCCATTTTCATGAGTCACTTCCCATAGGTTTGGGGTTCGAGGGCGATTTACATGTTTGAGAGGTATGACCAAAAAATCGTCGTCTCTGCATTTTATGGCCGTTTTCATGAGTTATTGGCCATAGTTTTAGGGTTCCAGGGAGGTTTACATGTTTGAGAGGTATGACCAAAAGTTCTCGTTTTTTTGTTTTATGGCAGTTTTCATAAGCTATTGCCCATAGTTTTGAGGTTCTAGGGCGATTTACATGTATGAGAGGTATGCCCAAAAAGTCCTTGTTTTTTCTTTTTATGGCCGTTTTCATGAGCTATTGCCCATAGTTTTGGGGTTCCAGGGCGATTTAAAAGTTTGAGAGGTATGACCAAAAACTCGTCGTTTTTGCATTTTATGGCCTTTTTCATGAGTTATTTCCCACAATTTTGTGTTAGTGTGCGAATTTCATGTTTTAGAGTTATGACCAAAAACTAGGTTTTTTGCGTTTATGGTCATTTTAATGAGCTACTGCAAAGTGTTTTGGGGGTTCTAGGGCGATTTACATGTTTCGGAGTTATGACAAAAACTCGTCTTTTTTGCATTTTAAGGACATTTTCATGAGTCATTGCCCATATTTTTGGGGTTCCAGGGAAATTTACATGTCAGTGTCTTGGCATAAAAGCTCGTCTTTTTGTGTTTTATTGCCTGATTTGGGGGTTCTAAGGCGATTTACAACGACCATAATACCTTATACATGTTTGTGGGCATCACCAAAAACTTGTGTTTCTTTTTGTTTTATGTCCGTTTTCATGAGGTATTGTCTATAGTTTTCTTGTTCCAAGGGGTAATGCATGGCCACTAAGACCCAAGATTTGATTTAGAATTATGACCAAAAACTAATTATTTTCGCGTCTTATGGCCGTTTTCACGAGTTCTTGCCCATAGTTTTTGGGTTCTAGGGTGATTTATAATGATCCTAATAAACGATAAGTGTTTGACTTATGACTAAAAAGTCATCATTTTTTGCGTTTTATGGCCATTTTACCAAGCTATTGCCTACGGTTTTGAGGTTCTAGGGCGATTTACATGTTTGAGAGTTATGACCAAAAAGTCATCGTTTTTTGCTTTTTATGGACGTTTTCATGAGATATTGCCCACGGTTTTGGAGTTCCAAGGAGATTTACATGTTTTAGAGCTATGACCAAAAACTCGTCTTTTTGCGTTTTATGGCCATTTTCTTGAGTTCCTGCCGCTTGCTTTTGGTGTTCCAAGGCGATTTATTTGTTTGGGAGGTACGAGCAAAACTTCGTCTTTTTGTCTTTTGTGGCCATTTTCATGAGCTATTTCCCATAGTTTTGGGGTCCAGGCGATTTACTTGTTTGGAGAATGCAAAAACTTCGTCGTTTTGCGTCTTATGGCCATTTTCATGAATCGCCCGCAGTTTGGGGTTACAGGCGATTTACATATCGGAGATTATGACCAAAAGACATCGTTTTGCTTTTTATGGCGGTTTCATGAGCTATTGCTTATTTTGGGTTCGAGGCGATTTACAAGTTAGATATGACCAAAACTCATCCTTTTTGCGTTTTTATCGCTATTTTCATGAGTTACTTCCCATAGTTTTGGGGTTGAGGCGATTTACATGTTTAAGAGGTATGACCAAAAAATCGTCGTCTCTGCATTTTATGGCCGTTTTCATGAGTTATTGGCCATAGTTTTGGGTTCCAAGGCGATTTACTTGTTTCAGAGTTATGACCAAAAAAACCATCTTTTTAGCGTTTTATGGCCATTTTCATGAGTTATTGCCCATAGTTTTGGGGTTCCAGGGAGGTTTACATGTTTGAGAGGTATGACCAAAAGTTCTCGTTTTTTTGTTTTATGGCAGTTTTCATAAGCTATTGCCCACAGTTTTGAGGTTCTAGGGCGATTTACATGTATGAGAGGTATGCCCAAAAAGTCCTTGTTTTTTTCTTTTTATGGCCGTTTTCATGAGCTATTGCCCATAGTTTTGGGGTTCCAGGGCGATTTAAAAGTTTGAGAGGTATGACCAAAAACTCGTCGTTTTTGCATTTTATGGCCTTTTTCATGAGTTATTTCCCACAATTTTGTGTTCGTGTGCGAATTTCATGTTTTAGAGTTATGACCAAAAACTAGTCGTTTTGCGTTTTATGGCTGTTTTAATGAGCTATTGAACTGTGTTTCTGGGGTTCTAGGGCGATTTACATGTTTCGGAGTTATGACGAAAACTCGTCTTTTTTGCATTTTATGGACATTTTCATGAGTCATTGCCCATATTTTTGGGGTTCCAGGGAAATTTACATGTACAGTAATGTCAGCATAGCTTCGTCTTTTGTGTTTTATTGCTTACAGTTTGGGGTTCTAAAGCGTTACTTGACCATAATACCTTATACATGTTTGTGGGCATCACCAAAAACTTGTGTTTCTTTTTGTTTTATGTCCGTTTTCATGAGGTATTGTCTATAGTTTTCTTGTTCCAAGGGGTAATGCATGGCCAGTAAGACCCAAGATTTGATTTAGAATTATGACCAAAAACTAATTATTTTCGCGTCTTATGGCCGTTTTCACGAGTTCTTGCCCATAGTTTTTAGGTTCTAGGGTGATTTATAATGATCCTAATAAACGATAAGTGTTTGACTTATGACTAAAAAGTCATCATTTTTTGCGTTTTATGGCCATTTTACCAAGCTATTGCCTACGGTTTTGAGGTTCTAGGGCGATTTACATGTTTGAGAGTTATGACCAAAAAGTCATCGTTTTTTGCTTTTTATGGACGTTTTCATGAGATATTTCCCACGGTTTTGGGGTTCCAAGGAGATTTACGTGTTTCAGAGCTATGACCAAAAACTTCGTCTTTTGCGTTTTATGGCCATTTTCATGAATTCTTGCCCATGACTTTTGGTGTTCAGGCGATTTATTTGTTTGGGAGGCGAGCAAAACTTCGTCTTTGTCTTTTGTGTCCATTTTCATGAGCTATTTCTCATAGTTTTGGGTTCAATTGCGATTTACTTGTTTTGGAAATGAGCAAAAGCTTCGTTTTTCGTCTTATAGCCATTTTCATGAGCTCGCCTGATTTTGGGGTTAGGCGATTTACATATCGGAGAGTTATGACCAAAAAGACATCGTTTTTGCTTTTTTATGGCGGTTTTCATGAGCTATTGCCCACAGTTTTGGGTTCCAGGGGCAATTTACAAGTTACAGATATGACCAAAAACTCATCCTTTTGCGTTTTATCGCTATTTTCATGAGTTACTTCCCATAGTTTTGGGGTTCGAGGGCGATTTACATTTTTAAGAGGTATGACCAAAAAATCATCGTCTCTGCATTTTATGGCCGTTTTCATGAGTTATTGGCCATAGTTTTGGGTTCCAAGGCGATTTACTTGTTTCCGAGTTATGACCAAAAAAAACCATCTTTTTAGCGTTTTATGGCCATTTTCATGAGTTATTGCCCATAGTTTTGGGGTTCCAGGGAGGTTTACATGTTTGAGAGGTATGACCAAAAGTTCTCGTTTTTTTGTTTTATGGCAGTTTTCATAAGCTATTGCCCACAGTTTTGAGGTTCTAGGGCGATTTACATGTATGAGAGGTATGCCCAAAAAGTCCTTGTTTTTTTCTTTTTATGGCCGTTTTCATGAGCTATTGCCCATAGTTTTGGGGTTCTAGGGCGATTTAAAAGTTTGAGAGGTATGACCAAAAACTCGTCGTTTTTGCATTTTATGGCCTTTTTCATGACTTATTTCCCACAATTTTGTGTTCGTGTGCGAATTTCATGCTTTAGAGTTATGACCAAAAACTAGTCGTTTTGCGTTTTATGGCTGTTTTAATGAGCTATTGCACAGTGTTTTTTGGGTTCTAGGGCGATTTACATGTTTCGGAGTTATGACAAAAACTCGTCTTTTTTGCATTTTATGGACATTTTCATGAGTCATTGCCCATATTTTTGGGGTTCCAGAAATTTACATGTCACAGTAATCTGTATAAAGCTTCGTCTTTTGTGTTTTATTGCCTGAGTTTGGGGTTCTAAAGCGTCTTGACCATAATACCTTATACATGTTTGTGGGCATCACCAAAAACTTGTGTTTATTTTTGTTTTATGTCCGTTTTCATGAGGTATTGTCTATAGTTTTCTTGTTCCAAGGGATAATGCATGGCCAGTAAGACCCAAGATTTGATTTAGAATTATGACCAAAAACTAATTATTTTCGCGTCTTATGGCCGTTTTCATGAGTTCTTGCCCATAGTTTTGGGGTTCCAGCGTGATTTATAATGATCCTAATAAACGATAAGTGTTTGAGTTATGACAAAAAATCATCAATTTTGCGTTTTATGTCCATTTTACTAAGCTATTGCCTACGGTTTTTGGGGTTCTAGGGCGATTTACATGTTTGAGAGTTATGACCAAAAAGTCATCGTTTTTTTTTGCTTTTTATGGCCGTTCTCATGAGATATTGCCCACAGTTTTGGGGTTCAAGGAGATTTACATGTTTGAGCTATGACCAAAACTTCGTCTTTTGCGTTTTATGCCATTTTCTTGAGTTCTTGCCATGATTTTGGTGTTCCAAGGCGATTTATTTGTTTGGGAGGTACGAGCAAAACTTCGTCTTTTTGTCTTTTGTGGCCATTTTCATGAGCTATTTCCCATAGTTTTGGGGTCGAGGCGGTTATTTGTTTGGAAATGCAAAACTCGTCGTTTTTGCGTCTTATGGCCATTTTCATGAGCTCGCCTGCAGTTTGGGGTTCTAGGCGATTTACATATCGGAGAGTTATGACCAAAAAGACATCGTTTTTGCTTTTTTATGGCGGTTTTCATGAGCTATTGCCCACAGTTTTGGGTTCCAGGGGCGATTTACATGTTACAGATATGACCAAAAACTCATCCTTTTGCGTTTTATCGCCATTTTCATGAGTTACTTCCCATAGTTTTGGGGTTCGAGGGCGATTTACATGTTTGAGAGGTATGACCAAAAAATCGTCGTCTCTGCATTTTATGGCCGTTTTCATGAGTTATTGGCCATAGTTTTGGGGTTCCAGGGAGGTTTACATGTTTGAGAGGTATGACCAAAAGTTCTCGTTTTTTTGTTTTATGGCAGTTTTCATAAGCTATTGCCCACAGTTTTGAGGTTCTAGGGCGATTTACATGTATGAGAGGTATGCCCAAAAAGTCCTTGTTTTTTCTTTTTATGGCCGTTTTCATGAGCTATTGCCCATAGTTTTGGGGTTCCAGGGCGATTTAAAAGTTTGAGAGGTATGACCAAAAACTCGTCGTTTTTGCATTTTATGGCCTTTTTCATGAGTTATTTCCCACAATTTTGTGTTCGTGTGCGAATTTCATGTTTTAGAGTTATGACCAAAAACTAGTCGTTTTGTGTTATGGCTGTTTTTAATGAGCTATTACATGTTGCTTTTGGGGTTCTAGGGCGATTTACATGTTTGAGTTATGATAAAAACTTCGTTTTTTTGCATTTTATGGACATTTTCATGAGTCATTGCCCATATTTTGGGGTTCAGGAATTTACATGTACAGTACGGCAAAAGCTCGTCTTTTTTGTTTTATTGCCTAGTTTGTGGGTTCTAAAGCGATTACAACGACCATAATACCTTATACATGTTTGTGGGCATCACCAAAACTTGTGTTTCTTTTGTTTTTATGTCATTTTCATGAGGTATTGTCTATAGTTTTCTTGTTCAAGGGGTAATGCATGGCCACTAAGACCCAAGATTTGATTTAGAATTATGACCAAAAACTAATTATTTTCGCGTCTTATGGCCGTTTTCACAGTTCTTGCCCATAGTTTTTGGGTTCTAGGGTGATTTATAATGATCCTAATAAGCGATAAGTGTTTGACTTATGACTAAAAGTCATCATTTTTTGCGTTTATGGCCATTTTAAGCTATGCCTGTTTTGAGGTTCTAGGGCGATTTACATGTTTGAGAGTTATGACCAAAAAGTCATCGTTTTTGCTTTTTATGGGCGTTTTCATGAGATATTTCTCACGGTTTTGGGTTCAAGGAGATTTACATGTTTGAGCTATGACCAAAACTTCGTCTTTTTGCGTTTATGGCCATTTTCATGAGTTCTTGCCCATGACTTTGGTGTTCAGGCGATTTATTTGTTTGGGAGGTGCGAGCAAGCTTCGTCTTTGTCTTTTGTGGCCATTTCATGAGCTATTTCTCATAGTTTTTGGGGTCGAGGCGATTTACTTGTTTGGAAGTGCGAGCAAAACTTCGTCGTTTTGCGTCTTATGGCCATTTTCATGAAACTCGCCTACAGTTTGGGGTTACAGGCGTTACATGTCGGAGAGTTATGACCAAAAACATCGTTTTGCTTTTTATGGCGGTTTTCATGAGCTGTTGCCCACAGTTTTGGGTTCGAGGGCAATTTACAAGTTCTGAATATGACCAAAACTCATCCTTTTGCGTTTTATCGCTATTTTCATGAGTTACTTCCCATAGTTTTTGGGGTTGAGGCGTTACATTTTTAAGAGGTATGACCAAAAATCGCCGTCTCTGCATTTTATGGCCGTTTTCATGAGTTATTGGCCATAGTTTTGGGTTCAAGGCGATTTACTTGTTTGAGTTATGACCAAAAAACCATCTTTTAGCGTTTATGGCCATTTTCATGAGTTATTGCCCATAGTTTTGGGGTTCGAGGAGGTTTACATGTTTGAGAGGTATGACCAAAAGTTCTCGTTTTTTTGTTTTATGGCAGTTTTCATAGCTATTTGCCACAATTTGAGGTTCTAGGCGATTTACATGTATGAGAGGTATGCCCAAAAAGTACTTGTTTTTTCTTTTATAGCGTTTTCATGAGCTATTGCCCATAGTTTTGGGGTTCGAGGCGATTTAAAAGTTTGAGAGGTATGACCAAAAACTTCGTCGTTTTTGCATTTTATGGCCTTTTCATGAGTTATTTCCACAATTTTGTGTTAATGCAAATTTCATGTTTTAGAGTTATGACCAAAAACTAGTCGTTTTGCGTTTTATGGCTGTTTTAATGAGCTCTTGCAGTGTTTTTGGGGTTCTAGGCGATTTACATGTTTGAGTTATGACAAAACTTCGTCTTTTTTGCATTTTAGGACATTTTCATGAGTCATTGCCCATATTTTTGGGTTCGAGAAATTTACATGTCTAGTAAGTCTGGCAAAGCTTCGTCTTTTGTGTTTTATTGCCCAGTTTGGGGGTTCTAAATGATTCTAGACCATAATACCTTATACATGTTTGTGGGCATCACCGAAAACTTGTGTTTCTTTTTGTTTTATGTCCGTTTTCATGAGGTATTGTCTATAGTTTTCTTGTTCCAAGGGGTAATGCATGGCCACTAAGACCCAAGATTGGATTTAGAATTATGACCAAAAACTAATTATTTTCGCGTCTTATGGCTGTTTCACAGTTCTTGCCCATAGTTTTTGGGTTCTTGGGTGATTTATAATGATCCTAATAAACAATAAGTGTGTGAATTATGACTAAAAAGTCGTCATTTTTTGCGTTTTATGGCCATTTTACCAAGCTATTGCCTACGGTTTTGAGGTTCTAGGGCGATTTACATGTTTGAGAGTTATGACCAAAAGTCATCGTTTTTGCTTTTTATGGGCGGTTTCATGAGATATTGCCCACGGTTTTGGAGTTCCAAGGAGATTTACATGTTTTAGAGCTATGACCAAAAACTCGTCTTTTTGGGTTTTATGGCCATTTTCTTGAGTTCTTGCATGATTTTGGTGTTCAAAGCGATTTATTTGTTTGGGAAATGCGAGCAAAACTTCGTCTTTGTCTTTTGGCCATTTTCATGAGCTATTTCCCATAGTTTTGGGGTCGAGGCGATTTATTTGTTTGGAGATGCGCAAAAACTTCGTCGTTTTGCGTCTTATGGCCATTTTCATGAGCTACTACCCACAGATTGGGGTTACAGGCGATTTACATGTCGGAGAGTTATGACCAAAAGACATCGTTTTGCTTTTTTATGGCGGTTTTCATGAGCTGTGCCCATAGTTTTGGGTTCGAGCGATTACATGTTGAGATATGACCAAAAACTCATCCTTTTGCGTTTATCGCCATTTTCATGAGTTACTTCCATAGTTTTGGGGTTCGAGGCGATTTACATGTTTGAGAGGTATGACCAAAAATAAATCGTCTACGCATTTTATGGCCGTTTTCATGAGATATTGGCCAGAGTTTTGGGTTCAGCGATTTACTTGTTTCAGAGTTATGACCAAAAAACCATCTTTTTAGCGTTTTATGGCCATTTTCATGAGTTATTGCCCATAGTTTTGGGGTTCCAGGAAGGTTTACATGTTTGAGAGGTATGACCAAAAGTTCTCTTTTTTTGTTTTATGGCAGTTTTCATAATCTATTGCCCACAGATTTGAGGTTCTAGGGCGATTTACATGTATGAGAGGTATGCCCAAAAAGTACTTGTTTTTTTCTTTTTATGGCCGTTTTCATGAGCTATTGCCCATAGTTTTGGGGTTCCAGGGCGATTTAAAAGTTTGAGAGGTATGACCAAAAACTCGTCGTTTTTGCATTTTATGGCCTTTTTCATGAGTTATTTCCTACAATTTTGTGTTCGTGTGCGAATTTCATGTTTTAGAGTTATGACCAAAAACTAGTCGTTTTGCGTTTTATGGCTGTTTTAATGAGCTACTGCACAGTGTTTTTGGGGTTCTAGGGCGATTTACATGTTTCGGAGTTATGACAAAAACTCGTCTTTTTTGCATTTTAAGGACATTTTCATGAGTCATTGCCCATATTTTTGGGGTTCCAGGAAAATTTACATGTATACAGTAAATCAGCATAAGCTCGTCTTTTGTGTTTTATTGCCCAGTTTGTGGGTTCTAAAGCGTTATGACCATAATACCTTATACATGTTTGTGGGCATCACCAAAACTTGTTTTTCTTTTGTTTTATGTCCGTTTTCATGAGGTATTGTCTATAGTTTTCTTGTTCCAAGGGGTAATGCATGGCCACTAAGACCCAAGATTTGATTTAGAATTATGACCAAAAACTAATTATTTTCGCGTCTTATGGCCGTTTTCACGAGTTCTTGCCCATAGTTTTTGGGTTCTAGGGTGATTTATAATGATCCTAATAAACAATAAGTGTGTGACTTATGACTAAAAAGTCGTCATTTTTTGCGTTTTATGGCCATTTTACCAAGCTATTGCCTACGGTTTTGATGTTCTAGGGCGATTTACATGTTTGAGAGTTATGACCAAAAAGTCATCGTTTTTTGCTTTTTATGGATGTTTTCATGAGATATTTCCCACGGTTTTGGGGTTCCAAGGAGATTTACGTGTTTCAGAGCTATGACCAAAAACTCGTCTTTTTGCGTTTTATGGCCATTTTCATGAGTTCTTGCATGCTTTTGGTGTTCGAGGCGATTTATTTGTTTGGGAGATGCGAGCAAAACTTCGTCTTTGTCTTTTGTGGCCATTTTCATGAGCTATTTCTCATAGTTTTGGGGTCGAGGCGATTTACTTGTTTTGGAGTGCGAGCAAAACTTCGTCGTTTTACGTCTTATGGCCATTTTCATGAGCTCTTGCCTGATTTGGGGTTACAGGCGATTTACATATCGGAGAAGTTATGACAAAAAACATCGTTTTGCTTTTTGTAAGCGGTTTTCATGAGCTATTGCCTGATTTTGAGTTTCGAGGGCAATTTACAAATTCTGAGATATGACCAAAACTCATCCTTTTGCGTTTTATCGCTATTTTCATGAGTTACTTCCCATAGTTTTAGGGTTCGAGGGCGATTTACATTTTTAAGAGGTATGACCAAAAAATCATCGTTTCGCATTTTATGGCCGTTTTCATGAGTTATTGGCCATAGTTTTGGGTTCAAAGCGATTTACTTGTTTGAGTTATGACCAAAAAACCATCTTTTAGCGTTTATGGCCATTTTCATGAGTTATTGCCCATAGTTTTGGGGTTCCAGGAGGTTTACATGTTTGAGAGTATGACCAAAAGTTCTCGTTTTTTGTTTTATGGCAGTTTTCATAGCTTCTGCTTACAATTTGAGGTTCTAGGCGATTTACATGTATGAGGTATGCCCAAAAGTACTTGTTTTTTTCTTTTTATGGCCGTTTTCATGAGCTATTGCCCATAGTTTTGGGGTTCCAGGGCGATTTAAAAGTTTGAGAGGTATGACCAAAAACTCGTCGTTTTTGCATTTTATGGCCTTTTTCATGAGTTATTTCCTACAATTTTGTGTTCGTGTGCGAATTTCATGTTTTAGAGTTATGACCAAAAACTAGTCGTTTTGCGTTTTATGGCTGTTTTAATGAGCTACTGCACAGTGTTTTTGGGGTTCTAGGGCGATTTACATGTTTCGGAGTTATGACAAAAACTCGTCTTTTTTGCATTTTAAGGACATTTTCATGAGTCATTGCCCATATTTTTGGGGTTCCAGGGAAATTTACATGTATACAGTAATCTGGCATAGCTTCGTCTTTTGTGTTTATTGCCCACAGTTGGGGGTTCTAAAGCGATTTAGCGACCATAATACCTTATACATGTTTGTGGGCATCACCAAAAACTTGTGTTTCTTTTTGTTTTATGTCCGTTTTCATGAGGTATTGTCTATAGTTTTCTTGTTCCAAGGGGTAATGCATGGCCACTAAGACCCAAGATTGGATTTAGAATTATGACCAAAAACTAATTATTTTCGCGTCTTATGGCTGTTTTCACGAGTTCTTGCCCATAGTTTTTGGGTTCTTGGGTGATTTATAATGATCCTAATAAACAATAAGTGTGTGAATTATGACTAAAAAGTCGTCATTTTTTGCGTTTTATGGCCATTTTACCAAGCTATTGCCTACGGTTTTGAGGTTCTAGGGCGATTTACATGTTTGAGAGTTATGACCAAAAAGTCATCGTTTTTTGCTTTTTATGGACGTTTTCATGAGATATTGCCCACTGTTTTGTAGTTCCAAGGAGATTTACATGTTTTAGAGCTATTACCAAAAACTCGTCTTTTTGCGTTTTATTGCCTTTTTCTTGAGTTCTTGCCATGATTTTGGTGTTCAAAGCGATTTATTTGTTTGGGAATGCAGCAAAAACTTCGTCTTTGTCTTTTGTGGCCATTTTCATGAGCTATTTCCATAGTTTTGGGGTCCAGGCGATTTATTTGTTTGGAATGCGAGCAAAACTTCGTCGTTTTGCGTCTTATAGCCATTTTCATGAGCTACTACCAGTTTGGGGTTGGGCGATTTACATATCGAGAGTTATGACCAAAAGACATCGTTTTGCTTTTTATGGCGGTTTTCATGAGCTGTGCCTGATTTTGGGTTCGAGGCGATTTACATATTGGAATATGACCAAAAACTCATCCTTTTGCGTTTTATCGCCATTTTCATGAGTTACTTCCCATAGTTTTGGGGTTGAGGCGATTTACATGTTTGAGAGGTATGACAAAAAATCGTCGTCTCTTGCATTTTATGGCCGTTTTCATGAGTTATTGGCCATAGTTTTGGGTTCAAAGCGATTTACTTGTTTGAGTTATGACCAAAAAAACCATCTTTTAGCGTTTTATGGCCATTTTCATGAGTTATGCCCATAGTTTTGGGGTTCAGGAGGTTTACATGTTTGAGAGGTATGACCAAAAGTTCTCTTTTTTTTTTGTTTTATGGCAGTTTTCATAATCTATTGCCTGATTTGAGGTTCTAGGCGATTTACATGTATGAGAGGTATGCCCAAAACTTGTTTTTTTTCTTTTTATGGCCGTTTCATGAGCTATTGCCCATAGTTTTGGGGTTCAGGCGATTTAAAAGTTTGAGAAGTATGACCAAAAACTCGTCGTTTTTGCATTTTATGGCCATTTTCATGAGTTATTTCCGACAATTTTGTGTTCGTGTGCGAATTTCATGTTTAGAGTTATGACCAAAAACTAGTCGGGTTGCGGTTTATGGCTGTTTTAATGAGCTATTTTGCAGTGTTTTGGGGTTCTAGGGCGATTTACATGTTTAGTTATGACAAAACTTCGTCTTTTGCATTTATGGACATTTCATGAGTCATTGCCCATATTTTTGGGGTTCGAAATTTACATGTCAGTTGAAATGCATAAAAGCTCGTCTTTTTTGTGTTTTATTGCCTGATTTGGGGGTTCTAAAGCGTTACAAACCATAATACCTTATACATGTTTGTGGGCATCACCAAAACTTGTGTTTCTTTTTGTTTTATGTCCGTTTTCATGAGGTATTGTCTATAGTTTTCTTGTTCAAGGGTAATGCATGGCGACTAACAAGATTTGATTTAAATTATGACCCAAAACTAATTATTTGCGAGTCTTATGGCCATTTTCACGAGTTCTTGCCCATAGTTTTTAGGTTCTAGGGTGATTTATAATGATCCTAATAAACGATAAGTGTTTGACTTATGACTAAAAAGTCGTCATTTTTTGCCTTTATGGCCATTTTACCCTACGGTTTTGGGGTTCTTGGGCGATTTACATGTTTGAGAGTTATGACCAAAAAGTCATCGTTTTTTGCTTTTTATGGACGTTTTCATGAGATATTGTCCCGGTTTTGGGGTTCAAGAGATTTACATGTTTGAGCTATGACCAAAACTTCGTCTTTTTGCGTTTTATGGCCATTTTCATGATTCTTGCCCATGATTTTGGTGTTCGAGGCGATTTATTTGTTTGGGAAGTGCGAGCAAAACTTCGTCTTTGTCTTTTGTGGCCATTTCATGAGCTATTTCCCATAGTTTTGGGGTCAGGCGATTGTTGTTTGGGAAACGGCAAAAAACTTCGTCGTTTTGCGTCTTATAGCCATTTCATGAGCTCACGCTGATTTTGCGTTCTGGCGATTTACATGTCAGACGATTATGACCAAAGAACATCGTTTTGCATTTTTATGGCGGTTTTCATGACTGTTGCCTGATTTTGGGTTCGGGCGATTTACATGTTGCAGATATGACCAAAAACTCATCCTTTTGCGTTTATATCGCCATTTTCATGAGTTACTTCCCATAGTTTTGGGGTTGAGGCGATTTACATGTTTAAGAGGTATGACAAAATAAGTCATCTCTGCATTTTATGGCCGTTATGAGTTATTGGCCATAGTTTTGGGTTCAAAGCGATTTACTTGTTTGAGTTATGACCAAAAACCATCTTTTTAGTTTTATGGCCATTTTATGAGTTGTGCCCATAGTTTTGGGGTTCTAGGGCGATTTAAGTTTGAAGGTATGACCAAAACAAATATTTTTGCATTTATAGCCACTCGTGACTTATTTCCCACAATTTTGTGTTCGTGTCCCAATTTCATGCTTCGTTATGACCAAAAACTAGATTAATTTGTTTTAATGAACATGTTTGAGAGGTACTTGTTAAAAAATGATCTCTTTGCATTAAATCGCATTTATAGCCGTTTCATGAGTTATTGGCCATAGTTTTGAGTTCGAGGAGGTTTACATGTTTGAGAGGTATGACAAAAGTTCTCGTTTTTTGTTTTATGGCAGTTTTCATAGCTATTGCCCATAGTTTTGAGGTTCTAAAGCGATTTACATGTATGAAGGTATGCCCAAAAGTCCTTGTTTTTTCTTTTTATAGCGTTTTCATGAGCTATTGCCCATAGTTTTGGGGTTCGAGCGATTTAAAAGTTTGAAAGGTATGACCAAAAACTAATCATTTTGCATTTATGGCCTTTTCATGAGTTATTTCCCACAATTTTGTGTTAAATGCGAATTTCATGTTTTAGAGTTATGACCAAAAACTAGTCGTTTTGCGTTTTATGGATTTTTTTAATGAAACTGCACACTTTTTGGGTTTCTAGGCGATTTACATGTTTGAGTTATGATAAAACTTCGTCTTTTTGCATTTTATGGACATTTTCATGAGTCATTGCCCATATTTTTTGGGGTTCGAGGAAAATTTACATGTCGTAATCTGTAGCTAAAGCTTCTTTTTGTGTTTTATTGCCTGATTTGTGGAGTTCTAAAGCGATACTTGACCATAATACCTTATACATGTTTGTGGGCATCACCAAAAACTTGTGTTTCTTTTTGTTTATATACATTTTCATGAAATTGTCTATAGTTTTCTTGTTCCAAGGGTAATGCATGGCTAAGACCCAAGATTTGATTTAAATTATGACCAAAAACTAATTATTTTTCGCGTCTTATGGCCGTTTTCTGAGTTCTTGCCCATAGTTTTTTGGGTTCTGGGTGATTTATAATGATCCTAATAAGCGATAAGTGTTTGACTTATGACTAAAAGTCATCATTTTTTGCGTTTTATGGCCATTTACCAAGCTATTGCCTACGGTTTTGAGGTTCTAGGGGAGATTTACATGTTTGAGAGTTATGACCAAAAAGTCATCGTTTTGCTTTTTATGGGCGTTTTCATGAGATATTTCTCACGGTTTGGGGTTTCAAGGAGATTTACATGTTTGAGCTATGACCAAAAGCTTCGTCTTTTGCGTTTATGGCCATTTCATGAATTCTTGCCGACTTTGGTGTTCAGGCGATTTATTTGTTTGGGAGAATGAGCAAAACTTCGTCTTTGTCTTTGTGGCCATTTTAGAGCTATTTCTCATAGTTTTGGGGTCGGGCGATTTACTTGTTTTGGAAGTCTGCAAAGCTTCGTGCGTTTTGCGTCTTGTAACCATTTTCATGAGCTCGCCTGATTTGGGGTTACGGCGATTTACATATCGAGAGTTATGACCAAAAACATCGTTTTGCTTTTTATGGCGGTTTCATGAGCTGTTGCCCGATTTTGGGTTCGAGGGCAATTTACATGTTTGAATATGACCAAAACTTTCATCCTTTTGCGTTTTATCGCTATTTTCATGAGTTACTTCCCATAGTTTTGGGGTTGAGGCGTTACATTTTTGAGAGTATGACCAAAAATCGTAAATCTCGCATTTTATGGCCGTTTTCATGAGTTATTGGCCATAGTTTTGGGTTCAAGCGATTTACTTGTTTGAGTTATGACCAAAAACCATCTTTTAGCGTTTTATGGCCATTTTCATGAGTTATTGCCCATAGTTTTGTGGAGTTCGAGGAGGTTTACATGTTTGAAGGTATGACCAAAAGTTCTCGTTTTTTGTTTATGGCAGTTTTCATAAGCTATTGCCTGATTTGAGAGTTCTAGGGCGGTTACATGTAGAGGTATGCCCAAAAGTCATATTTTTTTCTTTTTATGGCCGTTTCATGGCTGTGCCCATAGTTTTGGGGTTCTAGGCGATTTAAAAGTTTGAGAGGTATGACCAAAAACTTCGTCGTTTTGCATTTTATGGCCTTTTCATGACTTATTTCCCACAATTTTGTGTTAGTGTCATAATTTCATGCTTTAGAGTTATGACCAAAACTAGTGGTTTCGTTTTATAGCTGTTTTAATGGCTATTGCACAGTGTTTTTAGGTTCTAGAAGCGATTTACATGTTTGAGTTATGACAAAACGTCTTTTTGCATTTATGGACATTTTCATGAGTCATTGCCCATATTTTTTGGGGTTCAGGAAATTTACATGTCACAGTAGTCTGGCATAAAAGCTTCGTCTTTTTGTGTTTATTGCCGGTTTGGGGAGTTCTAAGCGTTACTTGACCATAATACCTTATACATGTTTGTGGGCATCACCAAAACTTGTGTTTATTTTTGTTTTGTATGTCCGTTTTCATGCAATTATTGTCTATAGTTTTCTTGTTCAAGGGATAATGCATGGCGATAAGACCCAAAAGATTTGATTTAGAATTATGACCAAAAACTAATTATTTTTCGCGTCTTATGGCCGTTTTCCACGAGTTCTTGCCCATAGTTTTTGGGTTCTAGGGTGATTTATAATGATCCTAATAAACAATAAGTGTTTGACTTATGACTAAAAATAAATCATTTTGTGTTTGTAGCCATTTTACCAACTATTGCCTACGGTTTTGGGGTTCTAGGCGATTTACATGTTTGAGAATTATGACCAAAAAGTCGCCGTTTTTTTTACTTTTTATGGGCGTTTTCATGAAGAGATATTACAGTTTTGGGATTCCAAGAGATTTACATGTTTGAGCTATGACCAAAAACTTCGTCTTTTTGCGTTTTATAGCCATTTTCTTGATTCTTGCCCATAGTTTTGGTGTTCAAGCGATTTATTTGTTTGAGTCTGAGCAAAGCTTCGTCTTTGTCTTTTGTGGCCATTTTCATGAGCTATTTCCCATAGTTTTGGGGTCGAGGCGGTTGTTGTTTGGAAATGCGAGCAAAAGCTTCGTCGTTTTTGCGTCTTGTAGCCATTTCATGAGCTCTTGCGATTTGGGAGTTACAGGCGATTTACATATCGGAGTTATGACCAAAAAACATCGTTTTGCTTTTTGTGGCGGTTTCACGAGCTGTGCCTGACAGTTTTGGGTTCGAGGCGATTTACATATTCTGAATATGACCAAAAACTCATCCTTTTTAGATTTTATCGCCATTTTCATGAGTTACTTCCCATAGTTTTGGGGTTGGCGATTTACATGTTTGAGAGGTATGACCAAAAATAAATCGTCTCTGCATTTTATGGCCGTTTTTCATGAGTTATTGGCCATAGTTTGGGGTTCGGGGAGGTTTACATGTTTGAGAGGTATGACCAAAAGTTCGTTTTTTTTGTTTTATGTGAGTTTTCATAGCTATTGCCCATAGTTTTGAGGTTCTAGGGCGATTTACATGTGAAGTATGCCAAAAGTCCTTGTTTTTTCTTTATGTAGCCGTTTTCATGAGCTGTGCCCATAGTTTTGGGGTTCGAGGCGATTTAAAAGTTTGAGAGGTATGACCAAAAACTTCGTCATTTTTGCATTTATGGCCTTTTCATGAGTTATTTCCCACAATTTTGTGTTAGGTATGCAATTTCATGTTTTAGAGTTATGACCAAAAACTAGTCGTTTCTGCGTTTATCATTTTAATGAGCTATTGCAGTGTTTTTTGGGTTCTAAGGCGATTTACATGTTTTGAGTTATGACAAAAACTTCGTCTTTTTGCATTTATGGACATTTTCATGAGTCATTGCCCATATTTTTTGGGGTTCGAGAAATTTACATGTATACAGTAATCAGCATAAGCTTCGTCTTTTTTGTGTTTATTGCCCGCAGTTTGTGGGTTCTAAGGCGATTTACAACGACCATAATACCTTATACATGTTTGTGGGCATCACCAAAACTTGTGTTTCTTTTTTGTTTTATGTCCGTTTTCATGAGGTATTGTCTATAGTTTTCTTGTTCCAAGGGGTAATGCATGGCCACTAAGACCAAGATTTGATTTAAATTATGACCAAAAACTAATTATTTTGGCGTCTTATGGCCGTTTTCACGAGTTCTTGCCCATAGTTTTTTGGGTTCTGGGGTGATTTATAATGATCCTAATAAGCGATAAGTGTTTGACTTATGACTAAAGTCATCATTTTTGCGTTTATGGCCATTTGCAAGCTATTGCCTACGGTTTTTTGAGGTTCTAGGCGATTTACATGTTTGAAGTTATGACCAAAAAGTCATCGTTTTGCTTTTTATGGAGCGTTTTCATGAGATATTTCTCACGGTTTTGGGGTTCCAAGGAGATTTACATGTTTTGAGCTATGACCAAAAGCTTCGTCTTTTTACGTTTATTAGGCCATTTCATGAGTTCTTGCTTGTGACTTTGGTGTTCAGGCGATTTATTTGTTTGGGAGTCTGAGCAAAAAGCTAAATCTTTGTCTTTTGTGGCCATTTCATGAGCTATTTCTCATAGTTTTGGGGTCGAGGCGATTTACTTGTTTGGAAATGCGAGCAAAAACTTCGTCGTTTTTCGTCTTATAGCCATTTTCTTGACTACTACGCCTGATTTTGGGAGTTACGGGCGATTTACATGTCGGAGAGTTATGACCAAAAACATCGTTTTGCTTTTTTATGGCGGTTTTCATGGCTATTGCCTGATTTTGAGTTCGAGGCAATTTACAATTATGAGATATGACCAAAACTCATCCTTTGCGTTTGTCGCTATTTCATGAGTTACTTCCCATAGTTTTGGGGTTAGAAGCGATTTACATTTTTGAGAGGTATGACCAAAAAAAATCGCCGTCTGCATTTTATGGCCGTTTCATGAGTTATTGGCCATAGTTTTGGGTTCAAGCGATTTACTTGTTTAGGAGATTATGACCAAAAAAACATCTTTTTAGCGTTTTATGGTCATTTTCATGAGTTATTGCCCATAGTTTTGGGGTTCGAGAAGTTTACATGTTTGAAGGTATGACCAAAAGTTCTCGTTTTTGTTTTTTATGGCAGTTTCATGCTATTGCCACAGATTTGAGTTCTAGGTGATTTACATGTATGAGAAGGTATGCCCAAAAAGTACTTGTTTTTTCTTTTATGGCCGTTTTCATGAGCTATTGCCCATAGTTTTTGGGGTTCGAAGCGTTTAAAAGTTTGAAGGTATGACCAGCTTCGTCGTTTTTTGCATTTATAGCCTTTTTCATGAGTTATTTCCTACAATTTTGTGTTAGTGTCTTGAATTTCATGTTTTAGAGTTATGACCAAAAACTAGTCGTTTTAGTTTTATAGCTGTTTTAATGAGCTCTGCCATTGAGTGTTTTGGGGTTCTAGAGGCGATTTACATGTTTGAGTTATGACAAAACTTCGTCTTTTTGCATTTGGACATTTCATGAGTCATTGCCCATATTTTTGGGGTTCAGAAGTTTACATGTCACAGTAAATGCTGGTAGCTTCGTCTTTTTGTGTTTTATTGCCTGATTTGGGGGTTCTAAAGCGATTATGACCATAATACCTTATACATGTTTGTGGGCATCATAAAACTTGTGTTTCTTTTTGTTTTATGTCCGTTTTCATGAGGTATTGTCTATAGTTTTCTTGTTCAAGGGGTAATGCATGGCCCACTAAGACCCAAGATTGGATTTAAATTATGACCAAAAACTAATTATTTTAGCGTCTTATGGCCGTTTTCACGAGTTCTTGCCCATAGTTTTTGGGTTCTTGGTGATTTATAATGATCCTAATAAACAATAAGTGTTTGAATTATGACTAAAACCGTCATTTTTTGCGTTTATAGCCATTTCAAGCTATTGCCTACGGTTTTGAGGTTCTAGGCGATTTACATGTTTGAGAGTTATGACCAAAAGTCATCGTTTTTTGCTTTTTATGGACGTTTTCATGAGATATTGCCACAGTTTTGGAGTTCAAGGAGATTTACATGTTTGAAGCTATGACCAAAAACTTCGTCTTTTTGCGTTTTATGGCCATTTTCTTGATTCTTGCCCATGATTTTGGTGTTCAGCGATTTATTTGTTTGAGAATGACCAAAACTCATCTTTGTCTTTTGTGGCCATTTTTCATGATTCTTCCCATAGTTTTGGGGTCAGGCGATTTATTTGTTTGGGAATTACAGCAGCTTCGAATTTTTGCGTCTTATAGCCATTTTCATGAGCTACCTGATTTGGAAGTTAGGCGATTTACATGTCGGAAGTTATGACAAAAAGACATCGTCGTTTGCTTTTTATGGCGGTTTTCATGAGCTGTTGCAGTTTTGAGGTTCGAGGCGATTTACATATTCTGGATATGACCAAAAACTCATCTTTTTTGGTTTTATCGCCATTTGGAAGATAGTTTTGGGGTTAGAGGCGATTTACATGTTTGAGGTATGTTCAAAAATAAAATCTTGCATTTATAGCGTTTTCATGAGTTATTGGCCATAGTTTTTTGGGTTTCAAGCGATTTACTTGTTTTGAGTTATGACCAAAAACCATCTTTTGCGTTTATGGCCATTTTCATGAGTTCTTGCCCATAGTTTTGGGGTTTCAGGGTGATTTACATGTTTTGAGAAGTGTGACCAAAAGTTCTCTTTTTTGTTTTATGGCATTTTCATAATCTATTGCCTGATTTGAGTTCTAGGCGATTTACATGTATGAGAGGTATGCCCAAAAAGTACTTGTTTTCTTTTTGTGGCGTTTTTCTTGAGCTGTGCCCATAGTTTTGGGGTTCGAGGCGATTTAAAAGTTTGAGAAGTATGACCAAAAACTTCGTCGTTTTGCATTTTAGCCTTTTTTCATGAGTTATTTCCTACAATTTTGTGTTAGGTATGCAAATTTCATGTTTAAGTTATGACCAAAAAGCTAGTAGTTTTGCGTTTTATGGCGTTTTAATGAGCTCTTTTGCCACAGTGTTTTTGGGGTTCTAGGGCGATTTACATGTTTGAGTTATGACAAAACTTCGTCTTTTTTGCATTTATGGACATTTTCATGAGTCATTGCCCATATTTTTGGAGTTCGAAGTTACATATACTAAATACCAAAGCTTCGTCTTTTTTGTGCATTTATTGCCACAGTTTGGGGTTCTAGGCGATTTACAACGACCATAATACCTTATACATGTTTGTGGGCATCATCAAAAAAACTTATTTTTTTTTTTTATGTCCGTTTCATGAGGTATTGTCTATAGTTTTCTTGTTCAAGGGGTAATGCATGGCGATTGAGACCAAGATTTGATTTAGGTATGACCAAAAGCTAAGTATTTTGAGTCTTATGGCCATTTTCAGTTCTTGCCCATAGTTTTTTAGGTTCTAGGGTGATTTATAATGATCCTAATAAGCGATAAGGGGTTTAGGCGATTTACATGTTTGAGAGTTATGACAAAAGTCATCGTTTTTTGCTTTTATGGACGTTTTTCATGAGATATTGTCCACAGTTTGGGGTTTTCAAGGAGATTTACATGTTTTGACTATGACCAAAAACTTCGTCTTTTTCGTTTTATAGCCATTTTCATGAGTTCTTGCCATTGATTTTGGTGTTCAGGCGATTTATTTGTTTGGAGAATGCAACGCTAAAATCTTTGTCTTTTGTGGCCATTTCATGAGCTATTTCCCATAGTTTTGGGGTCGAGGCGGTTATTTGTTTGGGGAAACGGCAGCTTCGTCGTTTTGCGTCTTATAGCCATTTAAAACTCCGCCTGATTTGCGTTACTGGCGATTACATATCGGACGATTATGACCAAAAACATCGTTTTGCATTTTTTGTAAGCGGTTTTCATGGTTATTGCCCACAGTTTTGGAGTTCGAAGCGTTACATTACGAGATATGACCAAAAACTCATCTTTTGCGTTTATCGCCATTTTCATGAAGTTACTTCCCATAGTTTTGGGGTTTGAGGCGAGTTACATGTTTAAGAGAGTATGACAAAAATCGTCATCTACGCATTTTATAGCCCGTTTTAGTGAGTTATTGTGACCATAGTTTTGAGTTCAAGGCGGTTACTTGTTTTGATTATGACCAAAAAACCATCTTTTTTAGCGTTTTTATGGCCATTTTCGAGTTATTGCCCATAGTTTTTGGGGTTCTGGCGATTTAAGTTTGAAGGTATGACCAAAAACTTCGTCGTTTTTGCATTTTATGGCCTTTTCATGACTTATTTCCCTGATTTTGTGTTAGTGTGTCGAATTTCATGCTTTAGAGTTATGACCAAAAACTAGTGGTTTTGCGTTTTACAGTATTTTTAATGAGCTATTGCAGTGTTTTTTGAGGGTTCTAAGGCGATTTACATGTTTGAGAGTATGACCAAAAAAATATTCGTCTCTTGCATTTATGGCCCGTTTTCATGAGTTATGGCCATAGTTTTTGGGTTCGAGGAGGTTTACATGTTTTGAGAGTATGACCAAAGTTCTCGTTTTTTTGTTTATGGCGTTTTTCATAAGCTATTGCCCATAGTTTTGAGGTTCTACGATTTACATGTATGGGTATGCCAAAAGTCCTGTTTTTCTTTTTTATGGCGTTTTCATGAGCTATTGCCCATAGTTTTTGGGGTTCAGGCGATTTAAAAGTTTGATTTAAATTATGACCAAAAACTTCGTCATTTTTGCATTTATGGCCTTTTTCATGAGTTATTTCCCACAATTTTGTGTTAGGTGTGCAATTTCATGTTTTAGAGTTATGACCAAAAAACAAGTCGTTTTGCGTTTATGGGTACATTTTAATGACTATTGCACAGTGCTTTTGGGGTTCTAGGCGATTTACATGTTTGAGATTATGACCAAAAAGCTTCGTCTTTTTTTGCATTTATGGACATTTTCATGAGTCATTGCCCATATTTTTGGGGTTCAAGGAAATTACATGTATACAGGTACAGTCTGTATAAAAGCCTTCGTCTTTTTGCGTTTATGGTATTTTCATGGAGATTGCCTGATTTGTGGGTTCAAAGGTGATTTATGACCATAATACCTTATACATGTTTGTGGGCATCACCAAAGCTTGTGTTTTCTTTTGTGGTTATACATACATTTTTCATGAGGTATTGTCCTTATAGTTTTCTTGTTCCAGTTTAGTTGTTTGGAAAATCTGAAAGCAACTATAAATACTGCGTCTGCTATTCGTACCCTAAAACTCATACTGATTTGGGTAATGCATTACCCGAATAAGACAGATTTGATTTACTATGACCAAAAATTTGATTTAATTATGACAGCTAATTATTTTAGCGTCTTATGGTAGTTTTTCATGAGGTTCTTGCCCATAGTTTTTTGGGTTTCTAGGGTGATTTATAATGATCCTAATAAGCGATAAGTGCTTTGACTTATGACTAAAAGTCTCATCATTTTTTTCGTTTATGGCCCATTTTACCAAGTTATTGCCTACTGGTTTTTGAGGTTCTAAGGAGATTTACATGTTTGAGAGTTATGACCAAAAGTCGTTTTACTTTATTTATGGGCCCGTTTTTCATGAGATATTTCTCACGGTTTGGGGTTCAAGGAGATTTACATGTTTGAGCTATGACAAAGCTTCGTCTTTTGCGTTTATGGCCATTTTCTTGATTCTTGCCATGACTTTGGTGTTCGAGCGGTTATTTGTTTGAGAGATACGAGCAAAAACTTCTCTTTTTTGTTTTTGGCCATTTTCATGAGCTATTTCTCATAGTTTTTGGGTCCAGAAGCGATTTACTTGTTTTGAGATGCTGACAAAAACTTCGTCGTTTTTAAATCTTATAATCCGTTTTCGCCATATTACGCCTGATTTGGGGTTACAGGCGATTTACATGTCGGAGATAGGCCAAAAACTTGCCGTTTTTGCGTTTATGGCCATTTTCGCGAGCTGTACTTACGATTTTGAGTTCCGAGGCGATTTACATTCTGAGGATATGACAGCTTTCGTCCTTTTGCGTTTTATCGCTTTATTTTCATGAAGTTACTTCCATAGTTTTGGTGAGTTCGAGGCGGTTTACATTTTAAGAGGTATGACCAAAATCGCCACTGTGCAGGAAATTATGACCAAAAAACATAATTTTTGCTTTATGGCAGGTATTGGCCTTAAATTTTGGGGTTGAGGCGTTACATGTTTTGAGAGGTATGACAGAAAATACGTGTCTACGTATTTTTATGGCCGTTTTCATGGAATTTATTGTAGTTTTGGGTTAAGCGATTTACTTGTTTTGAGTTATGACCAAAAAAAAACCATCTTTTAGCGTTTGTGGCCACCATTTTCATGAGTTATTGCCCATAGTTTTGGGGTTTCGAGAGGTTTACATGTTTGAAAGTATGACCAAAAGTTCTCGTTTTTTGTTTATGGCAGGTTTTCATAGCTTATTGCCTGATTTTGAGGTTCTAGAAGCGATTTACATGTATGAGTATGCCCAAAAAGTCCTTGTTTTTTCTTTTTGCGGCCGTTTTCGCGTAAAACTGTGCCCATAGTTTTGGGGTTTCAGGCGATTTAAAAGTTTGAAGTATGACCAAAAACTAAATCGTTTTGCATTTTATGCTAGCCTTTTTCATGACTTATTTCCCACAATTTTGTGTTAGGTGTGCAATTTCATGCTTTAGAGTTATGACCAAAACTAGTGAATTTTTGCGTTTTATGACATTTTTAATGAGCTATTACCTGATGTTTTTTGAGTTCTAGGGCGATTTACATGTTTTGGAGTTATGACAAAACTTCGTCTTTTGCATTTATAGACATTTTCATGAGTCATTGCCCATATTTTTGAGTTCGAGAAATTTACATGTATCTCACAGTGAGAATGCCTGTAGCTTCGTCTTTTTGTGTTTGTTTTATTACACAGTTTGGGGGTTCTAAAGGCGTTTAACGACCATAATACCTTATACATGTTTGTGGGCATCACCAAAAGCTTGTTTCTTTTTTGTTTATGTCATTTTCATGAGGTATTGTCTATAGTTTTCTTGTTCAAGGGGTAATGCATGGCAGTGGAGCCATGAATTTGAGATTTAAATTATGACCAAAAACTAATTATTTTGGCGTCTTATGGCCATTTTCCACGATTCTTGCCCATAGTTTTTAGGTTCTAGGGTGATTTATAATGTCTAATAAGCGATAAGTGTTTGACTTATGACTAAAAATTCGTCATTTTGCGTTTGTAGCCATTTTATGGCCAAAACTATTGCCTCTGGTTTTTGAGGGTTCTAGGCGTTACATGTTTGAGTGCTATGGTAAAGTCATACGTTTTTTTTTTTAAGGCGGTTATTCATGAGATATTGTCCGCGGTTTTGGGGTTTCAATTGCAGAGATATTTACATTTGGGGTTTGAGCTATGACCTACTTCGTCTTTTCGTTTTATGGCCATTTCATAGAGTTCTTGCCGCAGTTTTGGTTTGTTCAGGCTGATTTATTTGTTTGGGAAGGTCTGAGCAAAACTTCAAATCTTTGTCTTTGTGGCCATTTTCGCATGGCTATTTCCCATAGTTTTGGGGTCGGCGTTATTTGTTTGGGAAAGGTGAAAGCAACTTCCGTCGTTTTTTCCGTCTTATGGCCATTTTCGCATGAAACTACCTTACGATTTGCGTTCTGGCGATTACATATCGGAGATTGATTGTGAAAAAACCTCGTTTTGCATTTTATGGCAGTTTTTCATGACTATTACTTGCCTGATTTTGGGTTCGAGCGTTACATATTACGAATGTGACCAAAAGCTTTCATCCTTTTTGCGTTTTATCGCCATTTTCTTGAATTACTTCCCATAGTTTGGGGTTGAGGCGATTTACATGTTTAAGAAGTATGACCAAAAAATAATACGTCATCTCTGCATTTGCATGGCCCGTTTTCGTGAGTTATTGGCCCATAGTTTTGGAGTTCAAAGCGTTGCTTGTTTGAGTTATGACAAAAACCATCTTTTAACGTTTTGTGGCCATTTCATGAGTTATTGCCCATAGTTTTGGGGTTCTGGCGATTTAAAAAGTTTGAGGTATGACCAAAAAACTCGTCGTTTTTGCATTTTATAGCCTTTTTTAAGCTTATTTCCCTGATTTTGTGTTAGTGTCGAAATTTCATGCTTTAGAAGTTATGACCAAAAACTAGTGCGTTTTTCTGCGTTTTCAGCATTTTAATGAAGAGCTATGCAGTGTTTTTTGGAGTTTCTAAGGCGGTTTACATGTTTGAGAGTATGACCAAAAATAAATGCGTCTTTTGCATTTTATGGCCATTTTCTTGAGAATTCTTTATTGGCCATAGTTTTGGGGATTCGGAGAGTTTACATGTTTGAGAGGTATGACCAAAAGTTCTCGTTTTTTTTGTTTTTTATGGCAATTTTCATAGCTATTGCCCATAGTTTTGAGGTTCTAGGCGATTTACATGTATGAAGGTATGAGCAAAAAAGCTCCTTGTTTTTTTTTTTATGGCCGTTTCATGAGCTGTGCCCATAGTTTTTTGGGGTTCGAGCGATTTAAAGTTTGAGAGGTATGACCAAAACTCGTCATTTTTTTGCATTTATGGCCTTTTCATGATTATTTCCCAAATTTTGTTTCGTGTGCAATTTCATGTTACGAAGTTATGACCAAAAACAAATGCGTTTTGCGTTTTATGCCATTGTTTTAATGTTACCTGATGCTTTTTGGGGTTCTAGGGGCGATTTACATGTTTGAGTTATGATAAAAACTTCGTCTTTTTGCATTTGTGGACATTTTCATGAGTCATTGCCCATAACTTTTTGGGGTTCCCAAGCGAAATTTACATGTCAAATTATGCATACCAGCATATAGCTTCGTCTTTTTTGTGTTTTATTGCCCACAGTTTTTGGGTTCGAGAAGCGATTCTAGCGACCATAATACCTTATATACATGTTGTGGGCATCACCAAAAAGCTTGTGTTTCTTTTTGTTTTATGTCACATTTTCATGTATAGAAGGTGCTTAATACATAGTTTTTCTTGTTCGAAGGGGTAATGCATGGCCACACAAGACCCAAGTTTGGGATTTCAGGCGATTTAAATTGAGGTATGACCAAAACTAATTATTTTACGCGTCTTATGGCCGTTTTCACGAGTTCTTGCCCATAGTTTTTTGGGTTTCTAGGGTGATTTATAATGATCCTAATAACGATAAGTGTTTGACTTATGACTAAAAGTCATCATTTTTTGCGTTTTATGGCCATTTTACCAAACTATTGCCACGGTGTTTTTGAGTTCTAGGGGAGATTTACATGTTTGAGAGTTATGACCAAAAAGTCATCGTTTTTTGCCTGCTTTTATGGGCGTTTTCATGAGATATTTCTCCATGGTTTTGCAGGGTTCAAGAATTTACATGTTTGAGCTATGACCAGCTTCGTCTTTTTGCGTTTATGGCCATTTGGGGTTCATGAATTCTTGCGCTCCTTTGACTTGTTCAGGCGATTTTATTTGTTTGTGAATACACGAGCAAAAAACTTCGTCTTTCTTTTTTGTCTTTGTGGCCATTTTCATGAGGCTATTTCTCATAGTTTTCTTGTTCCATGGGGTCGAGGCGATTTACAAGATTTGTTTTGGAAGTGCGAGCCAAAAACACAGCGTTTTTTACGCGTCTTGCTTCGGCACTACGCCCAGGAGCCCTTACGAGTTTGGGTTACAGGCGATTTATGCTCTAATAAGCGATAAGTTATGACTAAAAGAACATCGTTTTGCTTTTATGGCTGATTTCATGAGCTGTGCCTGATTTTGAGTTCCGAGGGGCAATTTACAAGTTTGATATGACAAAAACTTTTCATCCTTTTGCGTTTTTGTAGCTATTTTCATGAGTTACTTCCCATAGTTTTTGGGGTTGAGGCGGTTTACATTTTTGAAAGTTGACAAAACGCTCGTCTTTTGCATTTTATGGCCCGTTTTCTTGAGTTATTAGCCATAGTTTTGCAGTGTTCAGCGTTACTTGTTTAGAGTTATGACCAAAAAACTCATCTTTTAGTCTTTTATGGCCATTTCATGATTGTACCCATAATTTTTGGGAATCCAGATTCTAGGGAGAGTTTACATGTTTGAGAGGTATGACCAAAATTCTCGTTTTTTGTTTATGGCAGTTTTCATATGTATTGCCACAGTTTTGAGGATTCTATGAAATTTACATGTGAAGGTATGTGCCCAAAAAGTCCTTGTTTTCTCTTTTGTATGCGTTTTCATGGTATATTGCCTGTATTTTGGGGTTCGAGCGATTTAAAAGTTTGAGAGGTATGACCAAAAACTACGTCGTTTTGCATTTATAGCCTTTTCATGAGTTATTTCCCACAATTTTGTGTTAGTGTCACGAATTTACATTTTAATTTCATGCAATTTCATGCTTTAAGTTATGACCAAAAACTAGTAGTTTCGCGTTTATGGCTGTTTTAATGAGCTGTGGTGTTTTTTGGGTTAGGTTCTAGGCGATTTACATGTTTGAGTTATAATGGCTTCGTCTTTTGCATTTATGGACATTTTCATGAGTCATTGCCCATATTTTGGGTTCGAGAAATTACATGTCTGTCACAAGTAATCTGTATAAGCACAACTTCGTCTTTTTGTGTTTTTATTGCCCACAGTTTAGAAAAGAGTTCTAAGAAGCGTTACAAGACCATAATACCTATACATGTTTGTGGGCATCACCAATAACATTTCTTTTGTTTTATGTCCGTTTCATGAGAGTATTGTCTATAGTTTTCTTGTTCCAAGGGTAATGCATGGCGAGTAAGACCCAAATTTGATTTAGAGTATGACCAAAAACTAATTATTTTACGCGTCTTATGGCGTTTTCACAGTTCTTGCCCATAGTTTTTTAGGTTCTAGGGTGATTTATAATGATCCTAATAAACAATAAGTGTTTGACTTATGACTAAAAATGCGTCATTTTGCGTTTTATGGCCATTTTACCAAGCTATTGCCTACGGTTTTGGGGTTCTAAGGCGATTTACATGTTTGAAGTTATGACAAAAGTCATCGTTTTTGCTTTTTATGCAGGCGTTTTCATGAGATATTGCCCACGGTTTTGGAGTTCAGAGATTTACATGTTTGAACTATGACCAAGCTTCGTCTTTTTTGCGTTTTCATGGCCATTTCATGATTCTTGCTGATTTTGGTGTTCAAAGGCGATTGTTGTTTGGGAAGTGCAAAAACTTCATCTTTGTCTTTGTGGCCATTTCATGACTATTTCCCATAGTTTTGGGGTCGAAGCGATTTGTTATTTGTTTGGAAAAGTACGAGCAAGCTTCGTCGTTTTAAGCGTCTTGTGGCCCATTTTCATGAGCTCGCCTTACAGTTTGGGGTTAGGCGATTTACATGTCGAGTTATGACCAAAAGACATCGTTTTTGCTTTTTTATGGCGGTTTTCATAGCTGTTGCCTGATTTTTTGGGTTCGAAGGCGATTTACATATTCTGAATATGACCAAAACTCATCCTTTTGCGTTTTATCGCCATTTTCATGATTACTTCCATAGTTTTTACACACAGGGTTGAGGCGATTTACATGTTTGAGAAGGTATGACCAAAAAAATCGTCGTCTCGCATTTTTATGGCCGTTTTCATGAGTTATTGGCCATGGTTTGGGTTCAAGCGATTTACTTGTTTGAGTTATGACCAAAAACCATCTTTTAGCGTTTACTGGCCATTTTCATGAGTTATTGCCCATAGTTTTGGGGTTCGGGAAGGTTTACATGTTTGAGAGGTATGACAAAAGTTCTCGTTTTTTGTTTATGTGAGTTTTCATAATCTATTGCCTGATTTGGTTCTAGAGGGCGATTTACATGTATGAAGTGATGCCCAAAAGTACTTGTTTTTCTTTTTTATGGCCGTTTTTCATGAGCTATTGCCCTTATAGTTTTGGGGTTTCAGTGATTTAAAAGTTTGAAGGTATGACCAAAACTTCGATGGTTTTTTGCATTTGTATAGCCTTTTCTTGGTTATTTCCTACAATTTTGTGTTAGGTATGCAATTTCATGTTTTAAGTTATGACCAAAAAGCTTAAATGCGTTTTGCGTTTTATGGGCATTTAATAAACTCTTTGCTGCAGCCACAGTGTTTTTTGGGTTCTAAGCGATTTTGTTTGAGTTATGACAAAAACTTCGTCTTTTTGCATTTTATGGACATTTCATGAGTCATTGCCCATATTTTTGGGGTTCGAGAAATTACATGTCTACAGTGAAAATGCTGCATTGTAGCCGTCTTTTGTGTTTTATTGCCCACAGTTTAGGGGTTCTAAGGCGATTCTTGACCATAATACCTTATACATGTTTGTAGGCATCACAAAACTTGTGTTTTTTTGTTTTATGTAGTTTTGATGAGTGTGTCTATAGTTTCTTGTTCAAGGGGTAATTTATGTGATGAACCAAGATTTGATTTAAATTATGACAAAAAACTAATTATTTTGAGTCTTATGGCCATTTTCACAGTTCTTGCCCATAGTTTTTAGGTTTGGGTGATTTATAATAGTCTAATAAGCGATAAGTGTTTGACTTATGACTAAAAAATACGTCATTTTTGCGTTTATGGCCATTTTACCAAGATTTATTACCTACGGTTTTGGGGAGTTTCTAGAAGCGATTTACATGTTTGAGGGATTGTAATAAAAGGTCGCCGTTTTTTGCTTTTATGGGCGTTTTCATGAGATATTGTCCACGGTTTTGGGAGTTCAAGAAATTTACTGTTTTTGAGCTATGACCAAAACTGGCTCGTCTTTTTGGTTTATAGCCATTTCATGAAATTCTTGCCCGCATTTTGGTGTTCGAAGCGATTTATTTGTTTGCAGAAATGCGAGCAAACTAGCATCTTTGTCTTTTGTGGCCATTTCATGAGCTGTTTCCCATAGTTTTGGGGTCGAGGCGGTTGTTGTTTGGAGAGAAACGACCAGCTTCGTCGTTTTGCGTCTTACGACCATTTTATGAAACTCCCCAGTTTGCGATTGCAGGCGTTACATATCGGAGAGTTATGACCAAAAACGCCGTTTTTGCTTTTTTTATGGCGGTTTTCATGAAATGTTGCCTGATTTTTGAGTTCGGCGGTTATATTCTGAATATGATAACTCATCCTTTTGCGTTTTATCGCCATTTTTCATGAATTACTTCCCATAGTTTTGGGGTTGAGGCGATTTACATGTTTAGAAGGTATGACCAAAAAATACGTCATCTCTGCATTTATATGGCCGTTTAGTGAGTTATTGGCATAGTTTTTTGAGTTCAAGCGGTTTACTTGTTTGATTATGACAAAAAACCATCTTTTTAGCGTTTATGGCCATTTCATGAGATTGTGCCCATAGTTTTGGGGTTCGGGAAGGTTTACATGTTTGAGAAGGTATGACCAAAAGTTCTCTTTTTGTTTATGGCGGTTTTCATAATCTATTACATTTTGAGAGTTCTAGGAATGATTTACATGTATGAGAGGTATGCCCAAAAGTACTTGTTTTTCTTTTTATGTAGCGTTTTCATGACTGTTGCCCATAATTTTGGGGTTCGAGCGCGATTTAAAAGTTTGAAAGTATGACTAAAAACATAGTCGTTTTGCATTTTATAGCCTTTTAAAGGTTATTTCCTACAATTTTGTGTTAGTGTGCAATTTCATGTTTAGAGTTATGACCAAAAACTGAAATGCGTTTCTTACGTTTTGTAATGGCTGTTTTATGAAACTCTTTTGATGTTTTGGGGATTCTAGGCGATTTACATGTTTTAGATTGTAATAGCTTCGTCTTTTTTGCATTTATAGACATTTTCATGAGTCATTGCCCATATTTTTTTGAGTTTCAGAAATTTACATGTCTAGTAAATGCTCTGTATAAAAGCTGCCATCTTTTGTGTTTATTACAGATTTGGGGTTCTAAAATGCGTTACTTGACCATAATACCTTATACATGTTTGTGGGCATCACCAAAAACTTGTGTTTCTTTTTGTTTTATGTCCGTTTTGATGAGTATTGTCTATAGTTTCTTGTTCCAGGGTAATGCACATGGCGATAAGACTAAGGTTTTGATTTAGAATTATGACCAAAAACTAATTGTTTTCGATCTTGCATGGCCATTTCACGAGATTCTTGCCCATAGTTTTTGGGTTCTAGGGTGATTTATAATGATCCTAATAAGCGATAAGTGTTTGACTTATGACTAAAAAGTCGTCATTTTTGCGTTTGTATGGCCATTTTACAAGCTATTGCCCCTACGGTTTTTGGGGTTCTGAGGGCGGTTACATGTTTTGAGAGTTATGACCAAAAAGTCGCCGTTTTTTTGCTTTTTATGGACGTTTTCATGGGGATATTGTCCACCGGTTTTGGGAGTTTCAGGAGATTTACATGTTTCGAGCTATGACCAAAAACTTCGTCTTTTGCGTTTTATGGCCATTTTCATGAGTTCTTGCCCTTGATTTTTGGTGTTCGAGGCGGTTTATTTGTTTTGGGAGAATGCGAGCAAAAACTTCGTCTTTGTCTTTTGTGGCCATTTCATGAAATTTATTTCCCATAGTTTTGGGAATTCAAGGCGATTTATTTGTTTGGGAAGTGCAATGGCTTCGTCGTTTTTCGTCCTTATAGCCCATTTTCATGAAACTCACTTGCACAGTTTGCGTTACGGCGATTTTATATCGGAGAGACCAGTTATGACCAAAACATCGTTTTGCTTTTTTATGGCCGGTTTTCATGAAGCCTGTACTTACAGTTTTGGGTTCGGCGGTTACATCAATTGCGGTGAATATGACGGCTCATCGCCTTTTGCGTTTATCGCCATTTCATGATTACTTCCATAGTTTTGGGGTTACGACGTTTACATGTTTGAAAGGTATGACCAAAAAATCGTCATCTCTTGCATTTTGTAGCGTTTTCATGAGATTATTGGCCATAGTTTTGGGTTCAAAAGCGTTACTTGTTGTAGAGTTATGACCAAAAAACCATCTTTTTAGCGTTTTAATGACCATTTTCATGAGTTATTGCCTATAGTTTTGGGGTTCGAGGGGAGTTTATGTATGTTTGAAGAAGTTGTGACAAAAGTTCATTCGTTTTTGTTTTATGGCGTTTTTCATAGCTTCTGCCCACTAGGTTTGAGGTTTCCTAGAGGCGATTTACATGTGTCAGAGGTATGCCCAAAAAGTACTTGTTTTTTTCTTTTTATAGCCGTTTTCACCTGAGCTATGCCCATAGTTTTGGGAGTTCGAGCGATTTAAAAGTTTGAGAAGTATGACCAAAAGCTTCGTCGTTTTTGCATTTGTATAGCCTTTTCTGTGGAATTCTTTCCTACAATTTGTGTTAGAGTATTACAATTTCATGTTTAAGTTATATTAAAAGCAAATGGTTTTGCGTTTTTATGGCTGTTTTAATGAGCTCTCTTGCCCAGTGTTTACAAGGGTTCTAGAGGCGATTTACATGTTTTTGGAGTTATGACAAAAAACTTCGTCTTTTTGCATTTATAGACATTTCATAGAGTCATTGCCCATATTTTTTTTTTTGGGGTTCTAGAAGGGGATTTACATGTATGCAGTAAAATAAGCATAAAAGCTTCGTCTTTTGTGTTTTTATTGCCCACAGTTTTGGGGTTCTAAAGAAGTTTACAGCGACCATAATACCTTATACATGTTTGTAGGCATCACCAAAAACTTGTGTTTCTTTTTTGTTTTATGTCCAGTTTTTCATGAGAGTATGTCTATGTAGTTTTCTTTGTTCCATGGGTAATGCATGGCGATGCAAGACAGATTTGATTTAGAATTATGACCAAAAACTAATTATTTTGAGTCTTATGGCCGTTTTCACAGTTCTTGCCCATAGTTTTTTAGGTTCTAGGGTGATTTATAATAGGTCCTAATAAGCGATAAGTGTTTGACTTATGACTAAAAAATTAGTCATTTTTAAGCGTTTTAACAAGGCCATTTTACCAAGCTTCTTGCCCTACGGTTTGCAGGGTTCTAAAGGGCGATTTACATGTTTGAGAGTTATGACCAAAAAGTCATCGTTTTTGCTGCTTTTTTATGGGCGTTTTTCATGAGATATTTGTCATGGTTTTGGGGTTCCAAGAGATTTACATGTTTCGAGCTATGACCCAGCTTCGTCTTTTTGGTTTGTAGCCATTTTCATGAAATTCACGCCATGATTTTTGGTGTTCAGGTGATTTATTTGTTTGGGGAAATGCGAGTAAAAGCACTAGTCTTTGTCTTTTGTGAACCATTTTTCACCGTGAAAGCTATTTCCCATAAGTTTTGGGGTCGAGGCGTTATTTGTTGTTTGGGAGGATGCAGCAAAAAACTTCGTCGTTTTCTTGCGTCTTCGTAACCCATTTTCTATGAAACTCTCTTACCCTGATTTTGCGTTACAGGCGATTTACATGCTCGGAGATTATGACCAACAAAAGACGCCGTTTTGCTTTATGGCGGATTTTCATATTTATTGCTGAGTTTTTTGGGTTCGAAGGCGATTTACATATTACTGAATATGACAAAAACTCATCCTTTTGCGTTTTATACGCCATTTCATGAGATTACTTCCACTTAGTTTTGGTTGGGGTTAGAAGCGATTACATGTTTAAGAGGTATGACCAAAAAAATGGTCGTCTCTACGCATTTTATGGCCGTTTTAAGTGAGTTATTGGCCATAGTTTTTTGGGATTCGAAAGCGGTTACTTGTTTTGAGTTATGATAAACTTCATCTTTTTAGCGTTTTATGGCCATTTTCATGAGTTAATGCCCTATAGTTTTGGGGTTCGAGGGTTTACATGTTTGAAGAGAGTATGACCAAAAGATTCTCGTTTTTTTGTTTGCTATGGCGTTTTCATAGCTATATAAACCCATAGGTTTGAGGTTCTAGAAATGATTTACATGTATCGAGAAGAGTATGCCAAAAAGTCCTTGTTTTTTTTTTTCTTTTTGTAGCCGTTTTCATGAGCTATTGCCCATAGTTTTTGGGGTTCGAGGGGCGATTTAAAAAGAAGTTTGAGAGGTATGACCAAAAACTGCGTCATCGTTTTGCATTTATGGCCTTTTTCATGAGTTATTTCCCACAATTTTGTGTTAGATGGTCATTAATTTAAAACGTGTTTTTAGAGTTATGACCAAAAACTAGTCGTTTTGCGTTTATGGGCCATTTTAATGAGCTAAGCCACCTTTGCCTGATCATTTTAGGGGTTCTAGGGGCGATTTACATGTTTTGGGAGTTATGACAAAAAACTTCCGTCTTTTTTTGCATTTTATGGACATTTTCATGAGGTCATTGCCCATATTTTGCAGGGAGTTCGAGGGGAATTTACATGTGCAGTAATCTTGGCATAAAAGCTCGTCTTTTTTTGTGTTTTATTGCCCACTTGGTTTGGGGGTTCTAAGGAAGATTTACAACGACCATAATACCTTGTATATATACATGTTTGTGGAAATACCCAAAAACTTGTGTTTCTTTTGTTTTTATGTGTCCGTTTTTCGCGAGGTATTGTCTATAGTTTTTCTTGTTCCATGGGCTAATGCATGTTGATAAGACCAAGATTTGATTTAGAATTATGACCAAAAACTAATTATTTCGCGCGGTCTTTTTATGGCCCATTTTCAGTTCTTGCCCATAGTTTTTTTTAGGTTTCTGAGGGTGATTTATAATGATCCTAATAAGCGATAAGTGTTTTGACTTATGACTAAAAAGTCGATCATTTTTGCGTTTATGTCCCATTTACCAAGCTATTGCCTCTACGGTTTGCACAGGAGTTCTAGGCGAATTTACATGTTTGAAGTTATGACCAAAAATTAACGTAATTTTTTACTTTATAGACTGTTTTCATGAAGATATTGTCCACAGTTTTTGGGAGTTTTAAGAGAGATTTACATGTTTGAAGGCTATGACCTTCGTCTTTTTTCGTTTTATAGCCCATTTCGCATGATTACACTTGCCATGATTTTGTGGTGTTCAAGGCCCGATTTATTTGTTTTGGGAGAAATGCGAGCAAAAACTTCGTCTTTTGTCTTTTGTAGCCATTTTCATGAAACTGTTCCCATAATTTTGGGGTCGAGCTGATTTGGTTTATTTGGAAGAGTGCGACAGCTTCGTCGTTTTTCGTCTGCGTATTTACTAGCAAACTCACCTTCTGATTTAAGATTACAGGCGATTTACATATCGGAGATTATATGATAAAGACATCGTTTTGCTTTTTTATGATTTTCATGAGCTGACTGTACCTGATTTTGGGTTCGAGGCGATTTACATGTCGATCCTGACCAAAAACTCATCCTTTTTGCGTTTATCGCCATTTTCATGAGATTACTTCCCATAGTTTACAGGGAGTTCGAGCGTTACATGTTTTGAGAGAGAAATTGCTGACCAAAATAAATAAATCGTCTTGGCATTTGCTTAGCGTTTTCATGGGTTATTAGCCATAGTTTTTTGGGTTTTCCAAAGGCGATTTACTTGTTTGAGTTGATTATGACCAAAAAACCATCTTTTGCGGCGTTTTATGGCCATTTCATGAGATTATTGCCTATAGTTTTGGGGTTCGAGGAGGTTACATGTTTGAGAGAAGTATGACCAAAAGTTCTGCTTTTTTTTTTTGTTTATAAGCCAGTTTTCATAGCTATAAGCCTGAGTTTTGCGAGTTCTGATGATTTACATGTATCGAGAGGTATGCTTAAAAAAGTCCTTGTTTTTTTTGCTTTTTTGTAAATGGCGCGTTTTCATGAGCTGTTACCCATAGTTTTTGGGGTTCGAGCTGATTCTAAAAAGTTTGAGAAGGTATGACCAAAAGCTTCGTCGTTTTGCATTTTATAGCCTTTTCATAAGGATTATTTCCTACAATTTTGTGTTAGGTAATGCAATTTAAGTGTTTTAGAGATTTATGACCAAAACTTCAGTGGTTTTGCGTTTTATGCATTTGTTTTTAATGAAACTATTTGCCACCCGGTTTTTTGGGAATTTCTGAGGCGATTTACATGTTTGGAATTGTTGTAATAAAAACTCGTCTTTTTGCATTTATAGACATTTTCATGAGTCATTGCCTTATATTTTTTTGGGGTTCTAAGAAATTTACATATATAGTAGGGAAAATGTCACAGTAATCTGTATAGCTTTCGTTATTGCATGTGTTTTATTGCCCTGGGTTGGGGGTTACTAAAAGCGATTTACAACTGACCGCAATACCTTATACATGTTTGTTAAGGCATCACCAAAGCTGTGTTTCTTTTTGTTTTATGTCGTAGTTTCATGAAATTATTGTCTATAGTTTTCTTGTTCAAGCAGGGTAATGCATGGCCACTAGACAAAGACCCAAGATTGGTTTAGAATTATGACCAAAAAACTAATTATTTTGGCGTCTTATGGCCGTTTTCACGAGTTCTTGCCCATAGTTTTTTGGGTTCTAGGGTGATTTATGGCTGATCCTAATAAGCGATAAGTGTTTGACTTATGACTAAAGAGTACGTCAATCGCCATTTTTTTTTTTGCGTTTTATGGCCCATTTTTACCAAGCTATTGCCTACGGTTTTTGCAGGGTTCTAGGCGATTTACATGTTTTGAGAAGTTATGACCAAAAAGTCGCCGTTTTTTGCTTTTGTAGGCGTTTTCATGAGATATTGCCACGGTTTTTGCAGGTTTCCAAGGAGATTTACATGTTTTTAGCAGCTATGACCAAAAACAATCTTTTTGCGTTTTATGGCCATTTTTCTTACGAGTTAATGTCTTGAGTTTTGGTGTTTCCAAAAGGCGATTTATTATTTGTTTGCAGGAAATGCAGGCAAAAAGCTTCAATCTTTGTCTTTGTGGCCATTTTCATGAAACTATTTCCCATAGTTTTGGGGTCGGGCGATTTATTTGTTTTGGGAGAATGCTGAGCAAAAAGCTTCGTCGTTTTTAGTCTTATGGCCATTTTCTTGAGCTACTCACGCTTACAGTTTGGGAGTTACGGGCGATTTACATATCGGAGAGTTATGACGAAAACATCGTTTTGCTTTTTTATGGCGGTTTTTCATGAAAATCTTTGTGCCCACATTTTGGGTTTCGAGGCGATTTTACATGTTACGAGAATGTGACAAAAACTCATCCTTTTGACGTTTTATATCGCCATTTTCATGGAGTTACTTCCATAGTTTTGGGGTTCGAGGCGATTTACATGTTTGAAGGTACTGACAAAAAAATAAATCGTCTATACACTGCAATATTTTTATGGCCGTTTTCATGAGTTATTGGCCATAGTTTTTGGGTTCAAAGCGATTTACTTGTTTTCGGAGTCTTATGATAAAAACCATCTTTTAGCGTTTGTATGGCCATTTTCATGAGTTATTGTGCCATAGTTTTGGGAGTTCGAGGGAGGATTACATGTTTGAGAGAGTATGACGAAAGTTCTCTTTTTTGTTTTATAGCGATTTCATAGCTTCAGCCTTACAGATTTGAGTTCTAAGGCGGTTACATGTATGAGGTATGCCCAAAAGTACTTGTTTTTCTTTTGTAGCGTTTCATGAGCTATTGCCCATAGTTTTGAAATTTCGAGGCTGATTTAAGAAGTTTGAGAGGTATGACCAAAACTAAATAGTTTTTGCATTTTATGGCCTTTTCATGGTTATTTCTAAAATTTTGTGTTAGGTGATGCAATTTCATGTTTTTAGAGTTATGACCAAAAACTAGTCGTTTTGCGTTTTATGGCTGTTTTAATGAGCTCACAGGTGTTTTACAGGGGTTCTAGGGGCGGTTACATGTTTAGTTATGACAAAAACTTCGTCTTTTTTTGTATTTTACAGGGACATTTTCATGAGTCATTGCCCATATTTTTTTTGGAGTTCAGGAAAATTTACATGTCTGAGTAAGTCACAGCATAAAAGCTCGTCTTTTTTGTGTTTTATTGCTTACAGTTTGGGGGTTCTGAAGCGATTACAGCGACGCAATACCTTGCCATGTTTGTGCGAACCACCAAAAACTTGTGTTTCTTTTGTTTTATGTCCGTTTTCATGAGGTATTGTCCTATAGTTTTCTTGTTCCAAGGGGTAGCCATAGCCCACTAGACCCAAATTTGATTTAGAATTATGACCAAAAACTAATTATTTCGCGTCTTGTAGCGTTTTCACAGTTCTTGCCCATAGTTTTTAGGTTCTCACGGTGATTTATAATGATCCTATCAGCAAATAAGTGTGTGACTTATGACTAAAAAGTCGTCATTTTTGCGTTTTGGCCATTTACCAAGCTAGCCTTCTGGTTTTGAGGTTCTGGTGATTTACATGTTTGAGGATTATGACCAAAAAGTCGCCGTTTTTTTGCTTTTATGGGCAGTTCATGAGATATTGCCTGGTTTTTGGATTCGAGGAGATTTACATGTTTTAGAGCTATGACCAAAAACGCTTCGTCTTTTTTGCGTTTTATGGCCATTTTCTTGAGTTCTTGCCCGCAGTTTTGTGTTCAAAGCGGTTATTTGTTTGGAAGGTCTGAGCAAAAGCTTCGTCTTTTTGTCTTTGTGGCCATTTTCATGAGCTATTTCCCACATAGTTTGGGGTCGAGAGGTTGTTGTTTGGGAGGTGCGAGCAAAAACTACGTCGTTTTTCGTCTTATGGCCATTTTCATGAACTCTTGCTTACAGTTTGGGGTTACAGGCGATTTACATGTCGGAGTTATGACCCGAAAAGACATCGTTTTTGCTTTTATGGCGGTTTCACTTGTTGTGCCCACAGTTTTGGGTTCGAGGCGATTTACATGTTACGGATATGACCGGCGCTCATCATACTGGTTTGTCGCCATTTTCATGAGTTACTTTGTAGTTTTGGGTTAGAAGCGTTTACATGTTTGAAGGTATGACCAAAAATACGTCGTCTGCATTTATGGCCGTTTCATGAGTTATTGGCCATAGTTTTTTTTGGAGTTCAAAGGCGGTTACTTGTTTGAGTTATGACCAAAAAACCATCTTTTTTGGCGTTTATGGCCATTTTCGAAGTTATTGCCCATAGTTTGGGGTTCGAGGAGGTTTACATGTTTGAGAGAGTATGACCAAAAGTTCGTTTTTGTTTTATGGCGGTTTCATAGCTATTGCCTTACAGTTTGAGGTTCTAGGCGATTTACATGTATGGTATGCCCAAAAAGTACTTGTTTTTCTTTTTATGGCCGTTTTCATTGTGCCCATAGTTTGGGTTCAGGCGTTTAAAAGTTTAGAGGTATGACCAAAAACTTCGTCGTTTTTGCATTTGTACTTACTAGGTATTTCCTACAATTTTGTGTTAGTGTCGCAATTTCATGTTTTAGAATTATGACCAAAACTAATGCGTTTTGCGTTTATGCATTTTGTTTTAATAATTTCTTGCCGCAGTGTTTAGAGTTCTAGAGATTTACATGTTTGGAGTTATGACAAAAACTTCGTCTTTTGTATTTTAAGAGACATTTTCATGATCATTGCCCGCATATTTTGGGGTTCGGGAAAATTTACATGTCGTGAAATACGCTTAAAAAGCTGCGTCTTTTGTGTTTATTGCCCAGTTTGAGGTTCTAAAGAAGCGTTACAACGACCATAATACCTTATACATGTTTGTGAGCATCACCAAAACTTTTGTGTTTCTTTTTGTTTTATGTGTAGATTTTTCGCAGAGTGTGTCTATAGTTTTTCTTGTTCCAAGGGTAATGCATGGCCACTAGGCAAGATTTGATTTAGAATTATGACCAAAAACTAATTATTTTTAACGTCTTATGGCCGTTTCTGCAGTTCTTGCCCATAGTTTTGAGTTTCTAGGGTGATTTATAATCCTAATAAACAATAAGTGTGTGACTTATGATAAAAAGAAATGCGTCATTTTTTGCGTTTTATGGCCATTTACCAAGCTATTGCCTACGGTTTTTGAGTTCTAGGGCGATTTACATGTTTTGAGAAGTTATGACCAAAAAGTCGCCGTTTTTGCCTTTTATGGGCGATTTCGCGAGATATTGCCACCGGTTTTTGGAGTTCAAGGAGATTTACATGTTTGAAACTGCTGACCAAAAACTTTAAAATCTTTTTTGCGTTTATGGCCATTTTCTTGATTCTTGCCATGATTTTTGGTGTTCGAAGCGATTTGTTATTTGTTTGGAAATTACGAAGCAAAAACTACCGTTTTTTGTCTTTTATTGGCCATTCATGAGCTATTTCCCCATAGTTTTGGGGTCGAGGCGATTTACTTGTTTTTGAAGTACGAGCAAAAACTTCGTCGTTTTTGCGTCTTATAGCCGACCTGAAATTTCTGCTTGCAGTTTGAGGTTACGGCGTTATATCGGAGGTGCCAAAAAGACATCGTTTTGCTTTTTTATGGCGTTTTCATGAGCTGTGCCGCAGTTTTTAGGTTCGAGCGTTTAAATTCGAATATGACCAAAAAGCTTTCATCCTTTTTAGTTTTATCGCCATTTTCATGATTACTTCCCGTTTTGGGGTTCGAGGCGTTTACATGTTTAAGAGGTATGACAAAAATGGGCGTCTACGCATTTTAGCCGTTTTCATGAGTTGGCATAGTTTTTTGAGTTTCAAGCGTTACTTGTTCCGGAGATTGTGACAAAACCATCTTTTAGCGTTTTGGCCATTTTCTTGAAGTTATTGCCCATAGTTTTGGGGTTTCGAGGGAGAGTTTAGATGTTTGAGAGGTATGACCAAAAGTTCTGGTTTTTGTTTTATGGCGATTTTCATAGCTTCAACACTTACAGGTTTTGGCAGGAGTTCTAGGGGCGATTTACATGTGAGAGGTATGCCCAAAAGTACTTGTTTTTTCTTTTTTGTTGGTTTCATGATTGTGCCCATAGTTTTGGGTTCAGGCGGTTAAAGTTTGAAGGCTATGACCAAAAACTTCGTCGTTTTTGCATTTTATAGCCTTTTGAGTTATTTCCTACAATTTTGTGTTAGTGTGCAATTTCATGTTTTAGAGTTATGACCAAAAACTAGTCGTTTCTGCGTTTATAGCTGTTTAATGAAACTCTTGCCGCAGTGTTTTGGGGAGTTCTAAAGGCGATTTACATGTTTGATTATAACCAGCTTCGTCTTTTGCATTTTAGAGACATTTCATGAGTCATTGCCCATATTTTTGGGGTTCGAAGTACATATGCAGTAAGTCTGTATAGCTAAATGCTTTTTTGTGTTTATTGCCTGATTTAGGGGTTCAAGCCCGATTCTAGCAACCATAATACCTTATACATGTTTGTGGGCATCACCAAAAACTTTGTGTGTTTCTTTTTGTTTTTATCCGTTTTTTCAAAATTGTGTCTATAGTTTTTCTTGTTCAAGGGTAATGCATAGCCACTAAGACCCAAGATTGGATTTAAATTATGACCA